>LR750930.1:49394-162093 GCA_902729485.2 Mus minutoides | reverse complement strand
AGATACCACCTCAAAAGTGACCAAAACAAAGCACAGAACACACAGAAAGTATTTTATAGAGTTTATTCATTTAGTTATTTAATGATATGCATTTTTATATTTTGAGTTTCTGGCATGAAAACACTTGGAAGCCCTTCTCCTTAGAAAGGCTTGGTATCTGCATAATGTCCTCAGTAGAAGCCATAGGACCAGTATCTTCTACAGCACAGTGGGCGGCAGCAGCCATAACCATAGCCACCATAGCCACAGCCACAGCCACAGCCATAGCCATAGCCCAGGCCTCCATAGCCATAGCCTAGGCCTCCATAGCCATAGCCTAGGCCTCCATAGTATCCTCCATAGTAGCACATGTTTTCAGGAGTGGAGTTTTCAGAAGAAGATTAAGCAGTAGGTTTCTGGAGTTTGTGTTTCAGCAACTGCCATGGGCCTTTTATATACCTGGATGATTGGTGGCAAAAACCTCAGGCATTATGACATCACAAAAGTCTCTTGTATTCTTCAAAAAATATCAGGGTGCCCTAGTTTACTAGCTAAACTATGCTGCATAGCTGAGATAATTGTGCTCATATGTTATAATACCAAGGTTAGATCATGAGGCTTTCACATGAATATCTGGATGTATTTTCAAGACTATGGATCATTCTATATTTAGTTTATTTAATACTCATGAATCTCTACTGTACCACAGTACACATCATTGAAATCTATCCTCTTTATGTGTGTCTGTTTTGTAGCATTCCATATGGAAAATATGCTTTTGTTACATTGCTTTGTTTTTATAAAATAAATATATATTTCCTATGTATTTCATAAAAATGTTTCTGGTCATTGTTTAGGTTATAGGTAAGTTGATGACTTAATATCCACATAATCATATTCTGCCATACATTTTTCTATGATGTTTTAATTTTACTGATCTATGAGCATCATAGATCTCTCCATCTTGTGATATGTTCTTCAATTTCTCATTTGTATGTTTGTTTTTGCTATTATTTTTCAGGTTTTATTACTTTGATTCTGTGGCATATTTTGAGATCAGATTCTGTGGTAGATCTAGCATCTCCTTTCTGCTTAGTGTTTTTGCTCTCAGAGTCTCCTTCTGCATTCATATGGTCATTAGGGTTGTGCTGACTAGTTCTGTTCAGAACAAAATTGGAACTTTAATGTAAATTTCATGAAATCTATACTGTTTTATCAAATATACTCATTTTTGTTATTAATTTGACCAATCTATAAAGAAATATGTCATTCCATATCCTAAATTTTTCTTCCAAATATTTTCTTCAAAGAAACTGGATGTACTGATCATTATGTTAAGCAACATGAGGCAAACTGAAGAAGGTAGACCAGTAGTAGCTAAGGTAGCTTTAGTGTTTTATACATTTTTAAAGATCAGGCTGTGTTGATGATGTCACCTCTGTTAGGCTGACCTCATACTAGTTTATGCTTCAATTATTAGAAAACCTGGACAACACCAATTGGATTGAGGGAATCAGACAACAAATAGTAAGATAAAAGTTGGTTGGGAAGATAGATGGTGTCTTAAGAGTCTTCATTGCCATGGTAAAATGCCATGACCAAAAACAAGCTGAGGAGGAAGGGTTTCTTTGGCTTACATATCACCATCACCTTTCATCGTTGATGGATGTCAGGACAAGAATTCAAGCAGGGCAGGATTCTTGAGGCAGGAGCTGACACAGAGCCATGGTTGAGTATTCCTTACAAGCTTGCTTATCATGTATTCCTCAACCCGATTCCTTATAGCATCAGGACCATGAGTGCAAAGTTGGCACTACTCTGAAAGGGGCCGACACTCTCTCATCAATAACTAATTAATAAAATGACCTACAGGATTGCCTACTTCCCTGTTTTATGGAGTAACTTTCTCATCTGTGATGAAGTGATTCACTCCTGTCATAGGAGTTTATGCTGTGACAAATTGATGCAAACTCTGCATTGACCTACGTCAACCTGACAAGCAAGCACATGCCTGTTAAATCACAAATCCTCCTCACATGTTTATTACCCAGACCTCACAAGAAACCACGAATAAATTAAAATTTTTAATTATTTTACAGAAACAAACACATTAAATGTTCAGTACCTTATATCTATATATCTATATATAACTATATATATCTATATATCTATATCTATATCTATATCTATATCTATATCTATATCTATATCTATATCTATATCTATATCTATATCTATATCTATCTATCTCTATCTCTATCTCTATCTCTATCTCTATCTCTATCTCTATCTCTATCTCTATCTCTATCTCTATCTAGATATAAAAGTTCAGAATCCTTTTGAAAGATTTAAAATATGTCAACTGTGGGGTCCTATAACAATTAAATTAAACTGAATACATCTTTACTTCAATTGGGTTGAAGATGAAACAGGGCACACTAAAAAAAAAAGCAAAATAATATACCAATAGTGTAAATAACACATTATGCAATGTCCAGAATCCACCTCCAATCTTCTCAGCTCCTCTAAGAGGGTCCCTTCTCTCACTCTGTTACAGTGCACGGAGCTGTAGCTTGTCTTCCGTGCATGGGCAGGCTGCAGTGCACTGCTCCTGCTGTTCTTCTTGGTTGTCCCTGGTTAATGGAATCCACACCCTTCTCCTCCCAAAAAAGCTGGTATAAAGAGTTGGATATTAATGTGACAGATATAACCATGGTGTTGGTTCACAGAATATAGATTTTGGATTGGCAAAACAGGTGAATGGTTTAAGAGTCAATTATTAGGCTGCCTTAGTAGGAGTGTGGAAGATAGTGGTGCCAAGAGCACTGTGGATTATGACTGCTTAGTTCAAGAGATTTCAGAGGAGAATAATATAATTACATGTACAAGAGACTATTCTTGTGGTATTTTGGAAAACACAGTGACATCTTTTTCTGAAAAATCTACCTGAGGCTAAATTTAAGACTTTTGGATTTGCCAGGCATTGGCATAGCCTCACAAGAGATAGCTGTATCAGGGTTCTATCAGCACAATCTAAATACAGAAGTGGATTCTCACAGTTATCTATTGTATGGAACACAGGGCCCCCAATGAAAGAGCTAGAGAAAGTACCCACGTTGCTAAAGGGGTCTGTCTGTAACCTTATAGGAGGAACTACAATATTAACTAACCAGTACCCCCCCCCCCCAGAGCTTATGTCTCTAGTTGCATATGTAGCAGAGGATGGCCTAGTCAGCCATCAATAGGAGGAGAGCCCCTTGGTCCCGTGAAGGTTCTATGCTTCAGTACAGAGTAATGACAAGGCCAGAAAGTAGGACTGGGTAGTTTGGGGAGCAGGGCAGGGGGCCGGAGGGTATAGGGGACTTTCAGAGAGGAAACTAGGAAAGGGAATAGCATTTGAAATGGAAATGAAGAGAATATCTAATAAAAAATTAAATAATAAAAAAAAGAAAAAAACAAAGACTTTTGGATTAATGGTGCTGGCTTTGAATTTTAATAGACCATGCAAAACCTCATGTGTCTCTTCTCCTGTTGCCTGCAGATCCATATTTAGAATTTTCACCTACTTCTCCATCACTATGTCTACCTGCATGCCAGCATTCTTCCCTTTATGAAGAAATAGGACTACACCTAGAAACGACACACAAAACTCAATTAAATATTTTCTTTTTTAGGATATGGTCATGTCACATCTTAACAGTAATAGAACATTGTCTGAGATGTGTGTATGATAAGGGAAATAATTGAGATGAATGTGCCCAAAACTCATTGTAATTAATTTTCACTTAATACAGAATTTTTCCATTTAAAACATTTTTTATAGAAATATTTAAAAGTAAGACAAATGTTTCAATGCTTAGGTCATATATAGAAACAACATTTGAATTGTGTGTATGTGTGCATGTTTGTGTGTGTGTGTGTGTGTGCTATGTGTGTTTGCACAGTATCTCATGAAACTAAAAGGCACCAGCAGAAGTATAAATGGAATAGAGAATTATGAAAGTAATATTATGCATGAGTGATGAAGATTGAAGAGGGGTTGTGGAAGGGAGTGTGGAGAGGGATGAAGGAGAATTAAATAAAATAACCAGTGACTATGAAAGAATATCATGACACTCAAAGCAGATGTCTTAAAGGCTAGTAGAGGGTATTTTTCACCATTCAACCTGGCTGATTAAGTGGAATCAGATGGATANCTCTCTCTCTCTCTCTCTCTCTCTCACACACACACACACACACACACACACACACACACACACACACACACACACACACACACACACGATGCCAGAAATATAACAGAAGAGTAGAAGAACAATGAATTAAAAAACTTTTCAGAGATCTGGCTAAGAAGATTCTGAACAACAAAACTATTGTATAAAAAGATGTTCTGTACAAATCAAGAAAATGACTATATCATGAAGGGAATTAATGCAAAAATATGGGTTGGGAGTGATATACGTAGCTAAGCTAACCAGCTAAAAGAATGTAAATGGACACTAAAATAAGCTGAGATTTAGAACAGGTGTTTTTCAAAGGCATAGATACAGATGGACAAATGGACACAGTAATCTTCTACTTCAGTAATATCTCTGAGATGCAAATCAAAAACAAGTTGATATTTCAGCCCACAACTGTTATATAATTAATATTGGAGAAAAGAAGGCACCCTTCTCTATTGTTGTTCGTAATTTAACTTGGTGTAGCTATGAGAAAAATAGCATGTTTCATGTTTGCAAACACACAGAGATATGACAGATTATCAAGAATTCATACTGCTTCTTATACCTTGAGATGAATCCCACTGAATCTAAAAGAAATAGGTACACTACTAAGTTTATTGTCACACTGTTTATAATGGACAAGTTGTAAATACAACAAAATATCCATTGTTATCTGAATGTTGATAAGAAGTATTTGTTTTTCTTGAACTTTCTGTCATCCTCTTTCCCCTCCCTGTTTCTTTTCTTGCCCATCTTCTTCCCTATCTTCCTCTCTTTTACTCCCCTCATACTTTCCCAGGATCACTGCCCCACATGTGACCAAGACAAAAGCACAGACCATACAGAAATTATTTTGTAGAGTTTATTCATTTAGTTATTTGATCATACACATTTTAAAAACATAGGCTGGGAGTTAAATTTAAAATCATTTTACAGAGTATGGTGAAGATAACATAAAACACAATCATGGTCCAAATTCATATGAGGAATTAGATGACCATGTTAATTTCATTTATATCTTATATATATTTGTCCTAACGTGTTAATTTTTGAAGATATTTTTGAGTCCCTGATGTGTAAACACATGAACATCCTTCTGGTTAGAAAGGCTGAGTATCTACATAATGTCCTCAGTAGAAGCCATAGGACCAATATCTTCTACAGCACAGTGGGCGGCAGCAGCCATATCCATAGCCACCATAGCCACAGCCATAGCCACAGCCATAGCCACAGCCTAGGCCACCATAGCCATAGCCCAGGCCTCCATAGTAGCTGCCATAGTAACACATGGTGTCAGGAGTGGAGTGTTCAGAGGAAGATTAAGCAGTAGGTTTTTAAAGTCTGGATGAAAGCACCTGCTAATTGCCTTTTATACACCTGGATATTGGTGACAAAACCCACAGGCATTTTGACATCGCATATGTCTCCACTGTGCTTCAGAAAACATCAGGGTGCCACAGTTTACTTGCCAAACACCATTGCGTAACTGAGATAATTGTGCTCATACATTAGGATCCCCAAATCAGATCAAGAGGCTTTACCATGAAAAGCTGGGTCTGGTTTCAAAACAATGCCTCATTCTATATTGAGTTTATTTAATACTCATGAATCTCTACTATGCCCCAATACAAATCTCTTTCTCCTGTTTATGTCTGTTTTGCAGCATTCCATACTAACCCCCCCTTTTTTTTTACTTGCTTTGCTTTATAATGTAAGATAAGCATTTATTCTCTAAGTATTTGTGATGAAAAATGATTTGGTTATTTGCTATGTTATTAGTAACTTGACGACAATATATGCATAAGCATATTTTGGATTTATTTTAAATTTATTCTAATCCAATATATTCTTTCATATATTTTTACTATTTTTGTATGGTAATTCTACTGATCCATTAGCATAGCAAATCCTCACATCTTCTTAAATCTTATTCAATTTCTCATTTGTATGTCTGTTTTGTGCCACTTATTATTTAATTTTTATTTTATTACTATGATTCTGTGGAATATTTTAAGATCTCTATGGTAGTCCTGGTATTTTCCTTTATGCTTAGTTTGTTTTAGCTCTTTGAGAGATCCTGTGCCTTTATTTAACCATTAGAATTGTGCTGTCTAGTTCTGGTCAGAATACAATTGGAATTTTTATGTTGATTTCATGAAATCTGTACATTACTTTAGCGAGCGTACTATTTTTCTTTTTAATAATCCTTAAATCCATGAACAAGATACATGATTCTATATCCTAGTTTATTCTTGAAATTATTTTCTTCATAGAAAATGAACACTACCCATCATTATGTTAAGCTAAGCAAGGCAAACTAAAGGAGGCAGTTCACTTGTAGCTAATGGGCCTTTAGCAATTTTTGCTGGTGTAAATCATTTTTTCTTAATGATGTCCCTTCTGTTAGGCTGACAACACATAGAGTGGGCTTCAATTAGCAGGTAATATGGGCAATACAAATTGGACTGGGGGATGGGAATTAGACAGCAATAGTATTCTCAAATTTGTTTGGCAATAGAGATGGTGTCTTAGAGACTTTTTTGGTATGGGAAACACCACGAACAAAAGCAAGTTGAAGAGAAAAGGGGTTTTGGTTAAACTTCCCCATCACTGTTCATCATTGAAGGAAGTTAGGATAGGAATTCAAACAAGGCCTGATTCTAGAAGCAGGAGTTGATTCAGACGTGCTCATTATGGATTTCTCAACCTGATTTCTTATAGCACTCAGGACCACAAGTCCAGAGTTGGCACTACTTTCAATGGACCATGCCCTTCCCTCATCCAATAACTAATTAATAAAATGCCCTATAGGCTCGCCTACTTCCCTGTTTTACGGAGTCATTTTCTTAACTGTGTTGAAGTGGCTCATTCCTATCACATGGCTTCAGTTTGTGTGAAATTGATACAAGCCCTTAGTATAATTGACCCATGTCAACTTGACAAACCACAAACTGTCTGTAGAACCACAAACTCTCCTTATATATTTATCCCCAAGATCTCACAAAAAACACAAATAACTTTAAAATTCTTAATGTTTTTACAGATTCAAACCCATTAAAAGTTCAGTCCCTTAAAATATGCAATGTTTGTATTTTTCTAGAATCTCTTTGAAGTGTTGGAAAAATCTGTCAATTGTGAGCTTTTGTAAAAATAAAATTAAATTGAATAAATTTTTATCTGAAAATGGAAGAACTAGGGCACAGTCACAATAAGATAAAAGCAAAACAATCTACCAATAGTGTAAATAACACACTGTACAATGTCGAGAATTTAGTTTCATTCTTCTCAGCTCCTCTCTGGGCTTGGATCATTTCTCTCATGATCCAAGTGGTTCATCTGCCCTTTGAACCACTCACAGCTTGTCTTTTATGGTTGGGTGGGATAATATAAGGATATATGGGATATATAGGATCTACTATACTGCTTCTGCTGTTCTTGGTGGTTGTCCCATGGTAATGGAATCCCCCATCCCCTTCCCTCCAAAAATTGCTATCAGTATTGGTGTATTGATGTGACAGAACTAACCATGGTACTTGTTCACAAAATACAGTCCTTGGATTCACAAAGAAGGTGAATACTTTAAGAGACACTTAATAGGCCTTCTTGGTATGAGTATGGAAGATAGTGGTGTTAAAAGTAATATGAATTATGACTGTCTAGCTGGAGAGATTTCCCAGAAAAATATTCATAAATGGCCTGGAGGCTTTTCTTCCTTTTTTTTTTTTTTTTTGGCAAAGAACGTGACTGCTTTTTGCCTTTGATAATTTAGCTAGGGATGAATTCAAGACTTTTGGATAAATGGTGTTGCCAGAGGAGATTTCAAGATAGCCTAGTTCTTACTGTCACACAGGTATTAGTTTTGTGATGATTTACAAAAACGACTGCCAGTACTGAAGGTGATGCAATAAACGAGTAGTAACTCAGAGAAGGATGGCACTAGCCAAGCTTCTAACTTGTGAAATGAAATCAAAGAACATCATATGCAGTGATTGAAAATAATCAGAAGCAGAACGCTGTTGAAATATAATTGAATAAGGTGGCCCAGTTCCAAACCCAGCAAGCAGTATAGCTTGGCAGTTTTGGCTATGTAGTTCTGGCTTTAAAGCCTAGAATGCAAGAAAGCTATTTTGGATTTTTTTCTTCTCAACTAAGGGAAGCTGCTAAGGGCAGACATGTCCCTCAATTGAAGCATAGAAAGTCCATTGTGGAAAGCTATGAAAATGAGTTGTATGGGAGATCCCACAGTGATGGTGATGCCAGAGTTTTGGGATTACTACCAAGGAGAGCTCCAGACTGGGTGTAGGACCTCCCCAAGAGAAAGAAGTGTGTTTAAGTCAAATAAGTGGATAGAAGATGTAGTCCTGGAGAATTCTTTGACCCCAGATATGACTATGCAGAGCTTAGAAATTGCCCATATGGTCTTTGACTTCCCTTGACACAGTATTTCCTCACATACTCACTTATATCCCCTTTAGAATGGCAAGGTATATTCTGTGCCATTGTATCTTGAAAATATGTGATCTGCTTTTGATTTTGCTCTCAAAGGTCTTATAGTTAAAAGATTGCCTTGAGTTTCAAAAAAAGACTTTGAACTTTGGAGTTTTAAACAGTATTGAGATTATGATAGACTACAGGGACTTTTGAAGTTGAACTTAATGTATTTTACATTATAATTTGGCTATAAGATTATGGGGCTAGGAACTGAAAAGTGATGGATTCAATGATTATGCCATATAGGCTCATAGAGTAGACTACTTGGCCAGTAGGGTCTGGCATTGTTTGAAAGCAATAGGGGGTCCGGTCTTGTTGGAGGAAATGCATCACTGGGGATTGGCTTTGAAGTTCAACAACCCATGCAAAACCCATGCTCCCTTCTGTCCTTAATTTTTTTTTTTTGAGACAGGGTTTCTCTGTGTATCCCTGGTTGTCCTGGAACTCACTCTGTAGACCAGGCTGGCCTCGAACTCAGAAATCTGCCTTCCTCTGCCTCCCGAGTGCTGGGATCAAAGGTGTGCACCACCATGCCCAGCTCTGTGCTTAATTTTAAAATTAAAATTTTAAATTAAGCACATTTCTTGGTTAAAAGGAAAATGTTGACTATAAAATTTATTGTCACATTGTTTATAACAGCCAGGTTATAACAACATAAAATGTCCATCCACAGATGTATGCCAAGAGGATGTGCTTATTTCTCTTTCTCCATAACCTCCTCTCCTCTCCTCTTATTTCCATGTTCATTCTCCATGTCCATCTTCTGAAATATCTTACTCTTCTTTACTTCCCTCCTACTTCTCCACCCTCCTCTGTGATCAGGTAGATACGAATACACAAAAAATACAGACATTGTTTTCTTCTGTTTATGTATTTATTTACTTGTTAATTCAAATGTTTTTATGCAAATGTTGAGTTATTGTTGAAAACGTTTTTAAAAGCATCATGAAGATAAATGTTTGTATAAGCACTTTTGTTGATGACTGTCCAACCTAAGGTGAAACATTAGATGGGCATGTTCTGTTTCAATTATTTTTCAGATATTTTGGTATAAAGTTAAGTGTTTTTGAAGACATTCTCAGGTCCATCCTGTGAAAATTCTTGGAAGCACTTCCAGTCAGCAAGGCTGGGTAGATACAGAAATTCTTCAATAGAAGCCATAGGAGCAGTATCTTCTCCAGTACAGTGGACTGCAGCAGCCATAACCATAGCCACCATAGCCACAGCCATAGCCACAGCCATAGCCACAGCCATAGCCATAGCCTAGACCTCCATAGTAGCTGCTGTAGTAACACATATTGTCAGGAGTGGACTGCTCAGAGGAAGACAGGCAGTAGGTTCCTTGAGTCTGGATGTCACCATATTCTGGATGCCTTTTATGTACCTGGTTGTTTGACAGGGAAAACCACAGGCATTGTATTGTCACACATCTATGCCCTGTGCTTCTGAAAATATAGTAAGTGCCATGTTTTACTGGATGAACTAACAAGGTTGCTGCATCACTGACATAATTATGCTCTGTGTCAGGATCATGTTCAAATCATGGGTGTCAGGATCAGGGTCTGCTTTTATTTTCAAGACTCTATCTCATTCTAAATTTAGTTTATTGTGTAGATATGATTTGACCCTGTTACATAATACAAATAAATCAGTTGTCTATTTTAATATCTGTCCCCTTTATAAAACTTCATAAGTAAAATTCCTTGCGTTTTCTCTCCTTTTGCTTCTTTGTTATTATAGAGTATATCTTATCTTTGTGAATATATTTCCAGGGCCTTGCTAATAAAGCATGATCTGGTTATTGGTTATATAATTGGTGACTTGGGGTGACCTATATCTTATATAAACATACTTTCAGATATTATGGATGTAATTTCCTATATGTTGATTTAATTTTTTGAAAGAAACATATCAATGGCCATGCAATCATTAGACAATTGGATGCGTGCTTCTCTTTGGCCCATGTCTCATGTGGTAATGTTTTATAGGTAACTGTGAAATACACCTCAGGTTGGGTGCTCCAACATCAGCTTCTAGGTACAGTTTCTTTTTTTTTTAATTGGTAGCCATATTGGTTTTCAAAATGACTGTGCAGCTACCTACAGCAGTCACTTGTTTCTTGAATAATTTTTGAAGAAGTTCTGGGATTACACTTCAGTTGTAAATACTCTGTCCAATATGAATAAAATGAGAGATGACACCAACAGTATATTTTCCCTTAAAATGTCCCTGAATTCCTTAAAGGTGAGTAAAATATATATATATATATATATATATATATATATATATATATATATATATATATATTTTATAGGGATGAAAATGGAGGGGAAAATGGTATAATCATAGTATAATCTCAAGATGAAAGAAACAATAAAAGAAAAAACTATTGAAAAATAAAACCAGTCCATGAGTTTGACATCCAAGTAGACACATCTATAGGTGAGGTACTAGCAATCAAGCATAGGAAGTGAATAATTTCAGGAGAGGATTCTACTTTTACTTTATAGAGCCTGGCCCCATAAATAACCCCATATTAAGCAGGGAAGGAGGAGCTCAAAGAAGCATACTTTTATAGGCCATTATGCTATATGTAAAGAACCCCAAAGATTCCATGAGAAATTCTGAGAACTGGTAAACATTTTGAGCCTTAAGAAACAGGCTACAAAAGTCAACATATAAAAAAAAATTAGCAGCATAGTTACATATCACTAATGAGCTTGTCAAGAAAACCAAAGAAGGAACAAGAATTAGAGCGCCACTCGTGGGAGTACTCAAGAATCCCATTAAAACACTAAGGTAGAAGCCATAATATACACTCAGAGAACCTTGTGCAGACCTGTGCAGGCTATAAGCTTGCTGATTTAGTCTCTGAGTTCATGTGAGCTTTGCTCAGTTGATTTAGAGGGACTTGTACTCCCAGTGGCCTCCATCCCCTCTGGTTCTTATGTATTTTCTGCCTCCTCTTTTATGGGTTTCCCTGATCTCTGAAGCGGGAATTTGATGGAGACATTACATTTAGAGAAGAGTGTTCCAAGGTTTCTCATTCTTAAAAATGTCAGTATATGGGTATTTGTAATTGTTTTCACCTGCTGCAGGAGGAAGCATCACTGAGGACACCTCAAAAAGACTGATCTAGGAGTATATCAGGATAACTTTAGGAGTCACTTTATCATGTAGTTTTAGACCAGTATTATTTTGCTTTAACCTAAGTCTCTGGGCTATATAGTCTCAGGTTCTTGATCATTCAACAGTGAAAATTATGAGTTCCATCTTGTGGAATGGGCCTTAAATCAAACAGTTTTGGTTGGTTACTCCCATGAGCTTTGTGCCACCATTTCCCTAAGCATACCCTGAAAGCAGTACACCATTGTGCATAAAGAGTTTGTGTCTAGCTTGGTATTCACATTTCTCTGTTGAGAGCATGTAGAGTATGAGTACATTTCTGTACCAAAGATGCTGGAATGTAGGAGTGAAGGTTCTATGTGAGCACCAGCTTGGCATCTGCATCTTCAATGAGGTCTGTAGGTGTTCTCATTAGTAATGGGTCTCTGCTGTCAGTTTCTCTTGGTCCCTTTTCCTTCTTTTGGTTTGTCTTAATCTACTTTTATGTGATAGTTTTTTTTTATTTCACTATATTTTATTTTGTTATAGTTTTAAAATTGAATGAATGGATTAATGCAAATGTAACCACTATGGTTAGTTTAACAACTTAAATGTCACTTATACTTGTAGGAGAGGCACAATTTTTTTTTTTTCTTCTTCAATACAGTGACATTGGGTATATCTACCCCTCCAGGACAGGCCTTGTGTTCAGGAGTTGTTGATCAACATATAATTGGATTCTACAGTGTTTTGTGGTGTGTGTTTTAATTTGGTTACAGTTTGGTGCTATTTTTTCCTTTTTGTGAGGTTTTGTTTTCTTTGTTGTTGGGGGGCAGATTGGATTTTTGTCCAATTTTTGACAAAGGACTTAAAGTTGGGTGGATAGGAAGGAGGAGAGGGCTTAGAGAGTACAATCAAACTAGTTAAATAATAAAAGATAGAGATAAACCTTCAAAAAGTAAAGAGACCAAAGGATAACTGTATTCATAAAGTTTATAAATTATCCTGTCCTAATCCAAAGTAAATAACCTGTAGAGAACAGAAGAAAAACGGAAGAAGGTGCCAAATAATTGAATGACATCCCATGATCATGGGCTGTCAGAACTAATAATTTAAATACTATGTGTACTAAATTAATGTACATATTCATTGTAATCTCTATCAGAGTCCAAATTATATTGTTAGTAGAATAAAACAACACAACACTAAAATAATGAAATGTAAGAGTCCTTTAATATTCAAAACAATACCAAGGAGAGAGGATGCTGCTGAAGGCATTGTAATATCTGATCTCAAATTATTCTTCAGAACCATAGTTAACAACACTAGATGCCACTAGCATTAAAACAGACGCATGACTCAGTGGAAAAGAAGAGGAAGACCAAGGGGAAAATCCATAGCACCATGGGTACTTAATTTTTGACAAGGATATAAAAAAAAAAAAGCAGCAATGCAAAAAGTCTCTTGAGCAAATAGTGGTATAGAAACACAATATGTATGTGTATAAGAAAGAAATTAAATCAAAAGGGACCTAAAATCTTAATTCTAATCCTAAAAATTTGAGAAATTTAGTAGAAAACAAAAGTAAAATTTTCAAGATACATTTTCATGAAAGAACTCCAATGGCATCAGCATAACGTGATAACACAGGACAGCATGAAAGCAAAGCAAAACAACAACAAAAAGCCTCTTATACAGCCAGTGCCAGAGTAATGAAACCTGGGGGAAGTCTTTGGCTTTTTTTTTTTTTTTTGATGAAGATACCGATCAGATCAGTGATTAGTACATTTAATACATGAAATTTAATTAAACCACACCCTTGAGACTAAGAATAGTGGTCAAAGGCAGAGAAATAACAAAGTTAATTAAGTAATACAAAAATACAACCAAAGGGGATATACTTCCTTTTCACACAGCTAAGTACTGTGTCTTTGGGTTTAGCCAATATTTGTATTACAATACTGCTTCAGAGGGGATGACAGATGGCTTGGTTATTAAAGGACATACCACACACCCAAGAGAAAAAAACTTCATAAATATAGATAGCATTTTATGTATCCAACTAAGAATGTTCTGTACAACAGAATAATCTTCCATACACAACTAAGGATGCTCTGTACAACAGAAATATTATCTGTACACAAGGAAAGAGAACATGTGCTTCAGACAGGGAGTTAATATAAAAAATTGATATGGGATACACACAGCTAAACAGCCAAAAACTAAAATGATGCTAAAATGAGCAGAGAATTAGAACAAGTATTTGTCCAAAGACAATATACAAATGGCCAAAAAGAAATAATAAGGTTCTATTATGCGAATATTCCAGAGATGCCAATCAAGGACAAGATGAGATTGCAGCCCACAACTGTTAGACAATTAATGTTAGAATGAAGAAAGATTAATTATACAGACTTTGTAGAGAAAAGGGTACCCTTCTGCATTGTTGGACAGAATGTGAGTTGGTACAACCATGACAGAAAATATCATAGAATGTATCACTCCCTGCACAACACACACACGCACACACACACACACACACACACACACACACACATAATATATAAGTATATACTTAAATATAATATATATATATACTAAGTATGTTATATATACTTATAACAAAACCATATATATAAATATAAATATATATGTATAAAATCTACATGTATGTGTATGTGCCTATGTATATGAAATAGAAGTCATACTTGTGCATTTTACCTAAAGGAAATCCAATCCATCTCAAAGTACTACCTACACTATCAAGTCTATAGTCACATTGTTCACAATAGCAAAAATATGGAGCCAATGTGCATGAGTAGATAGATGTGTTTTTCTTTCTCTCTCCTTTCATTCTCTCCTGCCTCCCCCCTCCTTCCTTCTCTTCCCATTTCCCTCTTTTTACCCAGCTCTAGGTCCATTTTTACATTTCCTTTTATTTCCCACACTCCTTTCCTATGTGAATACACAATAGGACCTAACAGATACAAATGGACAAATATATGAAAATTGTTGAAATATGTTTAATAAAGTACAAAAATCAATATTATCAGTAGAAAGTTTACTTTTTGGAAAGTTTATTTGATAATACTTATATTTATATATTCAGGTTGAGAGTCATATTTGATTATGTTAAAATATGTTTTAAAGATGGTGCCAAACTACAAATGCTCATATAATTCAGTTGAAGGTGAAGGCATAAGTTAAAGATGCTAAGTTTCATGTATTTTTTTATAAGATATTATGTTATAAAGTTAGAATATTTGAAATTATTTAAGAGTTCTTGATGTGAAGAAGCCTGTAAGCACTTCAGGAAGATGGCAGTTTACAGGCAACATTCTGGGCAGCTGCTGAATCTCCTCAGTAGAAGCCACAGGACCAGTATCTTCTACAGCACAGTGGGCGGCAGCAGCCATATCCATAGCCACCATAGCCACAGCCAAAGCCACAGCCACAGCCATAGCCACAGCCATAGCCATAGCCTAGGCCACCATAGCCATAGCCCAGGCCTCCATAGTAGCTGCCATAGTAGCACATGGTGTCAGGAGTAGAGAGTTCAGCTGAAGAATAGGAGTATGTTTTCTTTAGTTTAGATGTCACCCTCTGCCATGAGCCTTTTATATGCCAGGGTTATTGTTGTGGAAACCACAGGCATTGCAGCACCACATAGCTCAGTGCTATGCTTCATAAAACACCCTAAGTGTTGTGTTGTACTGGACACACAAGGCTGCATAACTGAGATAATTGTGCTCTACATGATTCCACAGTCAAATCTTGGAATCTGATTTATTTTTCAACTCTTCATACCATTCTTTATACTAGATTAGTGAATACATGACATGATTTTGTCAGATGGTATAAGTCATGTTTTTTCTCAATTTTACATATACATATATATATATATAAGTCTAAAATATGCATATTACATTACATATACATTTTACATATATATATATATATATATATATATATATATATATATATATATAATATATTAATTTTCATTGACCTAGAAAAAGAAGAAATTGATATTTTTCTCCCTTTTGTTTTGTTATTTTGTACTGAGGACTAAGTTTATTGAGTCTTTCTCATGAACAATTGGTTAAGCTGTTTGTTAATTTGGTGGTCATTTTGCATCTTATATTAATATATTTGGTGTTTTTCTTAAGCCTTTTTTGATTATACATTGCTTTAAAATCAGCAGAACTTACCAGTTTATGTGCATAAACAGAATATGTTACATGTTATCTTTTAGTATATGTGCTGCCGAAGCGAGCACAACATGTTATCTTTTGAGAACCCATGTGAAGATCTTGTAAAAGGCATCATGATTGTGTGGGTAAACCATGGTATTTATAAACTTCTTTTAAAATCATGGGCATACAATCATGGTCATATATATATATATATATATATATATATATATATATATATATATGTGTGTGTGTGTGTGTGTGTGTGTGTGTATGTGTATGTATATATACAATATATATATGTATATATATATATATATATATATATATATATATATATATATAGCCTGTATCTAAAATCATATATAAAATCTTAAAGAAAAATGACAATACATAAAGTTGAATCTACAAATCTATTATAACATTACATGAGATATTGTAAGAAGAATGCATATTTGAGGATTCAAGTCTAACATCCACAAAATATGTGGCATTTTGCTTTGAGGTCTCATTTAGCTCATTGTTATGGCTTCGTTATATCTGTTACAATTTTCACAATTTCATTTATCCTAACAGTTGGATAATATTTCATTGCATAAATATAGCATAGTTTTATTATATGTTTATCTGTAGATAGACATTGAGGCAGTCTGTTTTCTGGATATATTGAATAGATCAGCAATGGTCACTGATAAGCAGGTATAGTAAGATAAAGAGACCTTTGTGTATATTGCCAATCTTAGTAAGTAGATCATGTAGTAGATCCATTTCTAGGATCATTATTTTGTTTTTAGAGGAATGTTCACACAGATTTTTACAGTAGCTGTACAAATTAGTGTTTTCATCAATTGCAAATAAATGTTTCCCTTTCTCTAAATCCACACCAGCATTTGTAGTCCTTTGTGCTTTTCTTTTTTATTGTTTTATTTATTTACATTCCAAATGTTGTGCTTTTCATCTTAGCCATTCTGACTGAGATAATGAGAAATCTCAGAGTAGTTTTGGGTGTTTGGTGGTGGTCTTTATGGGAATGATGGTGTTCTTCTCTGTACAGATATTTTTTAGTTTTATGAGGTCATGTTTATATGTTGATGGCTTAAGTCTTGAGTCACTGTTGTTCTTTACCTGAAATCCTTTCTGAGTCACTGAGGTCATGTGCTATTCTTTGTCAGATTCCATTTTCAGTGTGTCTATTTTAATGCTAGCTACATGAAGTTTAAATTACTATATTTCTTTAGAGGTCAAGATATCAATGAGTCAATGTAGATGAGTATGTGGTAAGTGCTATCCATGGAATTGAGATAAAATGTAGTGGTATTGAGGGGAAAAAGTTATAATAGAAAAAGAGGGTTAAGTAGGATGGGTGGGGAAATGCATGAAAGTCATCAGAAATAACACCAAGAACCTTATAAGAAAGTTGTATAGAAATCTGCTTGTCACTCTACAAGCTTTCATTCCATATATATTTTCAATTTTTTATTAGATATTTTCTTAATTTACATTTCAAATGCTATCCCAAAAGTTCCCTCTCACCTCCCCCCGCCCTGCTTCCCTGAACCCCCACTCCCACTTCTTGGTCCTGGTGTTCCCCTGTATTGGGGCATAAAAAGTTTGCAAGACCAAGGGGCCTCTCTTCCCAATGATGGCTGACTAGGTCATCTTCTGCTACATATGCAGCTAGAGACACGAGCTCTGGGGGTTCTGGTTAGTTCATATTGTTGTTCCTCTTATAGGGTTGCAGACCCCTTCAGCTCCTGGGGTTCTATCTCTAGCTTCTCCATTGTGGGCCCTGTGTTCCATCATATAGATGACTGTGAGCATCCGTCTTAGCTCTAAACTTTACCCAAATATATTTAAAATGGAGTAATACTATAATGGGGCAACAACACCAACCCTAGCCTCAGCAGGATAACAAGTAAAAATGCCAGTACCAAAAATATGCTATCTCTTTATGAATTCTTGACTAGTGTAGCCCCATATACCTCTAAAAATTCCAGGCTAGAGCCAATGTTATTTGTTTATCCTTGAGAATCTGACCACAAGACCTTGTTGATGAACACATAGTTGAATCACAGAACATGGAGAACTCAAGCTTTCCCTGACCTTGAAGCTTCACCCCAATGTGTAGCTTTCATAGTACTGAGTGGTACTATGCACATGACTGGAAGATAAATTACATGACAATTTGTAGCTACCTCTTCACTGTGTGAGCTAAAAAATAATGACTGGACCCATACATAGCTGTAACAGCAACATGAACAGCTTGGTAGTCATCTGCCCCTTTCTAATTGAATTAAAGTTTACTTGACAGATGCGCTCAACCAGGAGCCATTATTTGGATAAGAACTTGCAAATTGACACCAAGGATGATCCTACTTGTAGTATTCTGATAAATAGATCCAGTTTTAGGGAAACTCCTAAGGATATTGTTATAGATGGTGATTATCACAGAGACCCAAACTGGACAAAATGCACAAAGTAAGAACGAGGTATTCTTAGCTCTACTGAAGGAAACAACTGGTGACTATAAGAAAATGGTGTTTTCTCAATGCAGCAGATAGCAGCTCATGAGAACTCACGTAGGATATGACAGCACAGAAAGACTTGTTCAAGCTCAAGTCAGAAGAATTCCAACATGGCAGTGGGGGAGAGGGCAAGCATTCCTACATTTAGTGAAGGAGCTGTGAACATTTGATATCTGTTAGAAAATGGAGACATAGTTCCTTTAGTTGACCTGGTAGGTCAACTCTACTTCATGTGATCTCTACCCATCCTATATAATGTAAGCTTCATAAATTGGACTTGGTGTATTCCAGGTAAAAATAAAAAGAGGACATAAAGTTTGTAGGGAATAAAATGGGTAATCCTGAGAAGAAAATGGAAAGCATGAATTTTATCCAAATATATTGCATGACTTTCTCTAAGAAGTAATAGTAATACATAGTGCAAAAGGTATTTTGCTTATTCTCACATAATACTGATGTGGATTCAAAAACTCAAGCAGCTGAGAGAATACAGAAAGTTTGATTGTATGCATGTAAAGGGTCTGTATAGTAGGACAACACAGACTATTCTATATAAAGAATAAGGACTCAAAGCCCCAAATTAATATGAAATATTTATAGATAACCTGCACGAAGATTAGTAACTGGAATTATAATTAGAAGAGAGTTACCATATAAATTTTCCTAAAACAATTAACAGATCACTGATGATGAATTTTCAAAATTGTAAGTCAAAGTCATAATATCATCTCATGTAGTTCCTAATGAAATGGATATTAGAAAGAAGATCGGTGTTAGAGAGAATGTGAAGTAAAAGAAACCCTGTGTACAGTGAGGTTGTGTTTTGTGGCACTCATTATAGATGGTACTGAGGAGCTTACAAGATATCTAGAGAACTAATTTGTGTTAGCTGCCAACATTTAAGTTGCAGACAAAAGGATTTGCTCTCAGAGAAATATCTGCCTCCTAAATTTGTAGTGACATCAGAATAGCAGAAATATAAAGATACTAAAAATGTCTATCAATATAAGAATGTTTAAAGTGTTCAGTCTCTGCCCCATCTTTCTTTCCTTCTCCATTTAATATCGTCACACTTGTTCACAAACAATCACCCATTTACTACCAGATATAAATTCAAAAACATACATCTCACACTTAGTAAAACAATAAGAGAAAAGTATCTTCAAGGAAATAGTTTATTTCAAAGCATATGCATATATTCACAATACGGAAAAGAATTCAGCAGATCACATTTTACAAGGCACTGTGATAAGAATAAACCTCTTTGCTGCAAATATCATGCAGTCAAAGTAGAGAAGGGGAGTTGGGTGGGCATGTTGTGTTTCATGTATTATTCCTCAGAGACTTTGAATTAAGGTTGGAATTCCTGAAAATATTTAGGGACATCTGAAGTGAAGAAAGTTGGCATGAGCAGCTGCTGAATCTCCTCAGTAGAAGCCACAGGACCAGTATCTTCTACAGCACAGTGGGCGGCAGCAGCCATAACCATAGCCACAGCCATAGCCACCATAGCCACACCCATAGCCACAGCCATAGCCATAGCCTAGGCCTCCATAACCATAGCCCAGGCCTCCATAATATCCTCCGTAGTAGCACATGTTGTTAGGAGTGGAGTGTTCAGAGAGAGACAAGCAGTAGGTTTCTTGAGTCTGGATGTCACCATCTGTCAAGGGCCTTTTATATACCTGCGTTGTTGTTGGGGAAACCACAGGCATTATAGTGTCTCTAATAAACATATCTCTGTGCTGTGCTGCAGAAAACATCATGAGTGTTATTTACTGGACACACAGTGCTGCATAGCTGAGATGCTTTTGTTCCTACCTCAGGATCTCATGCTCACATAATGGATCTAATACAATTTTCAAGTTTCTAGGTCATTCTTAATGTAGTTTACAGAGTACAGGACATAAATTACATAGTTATCTTATTTTTACGTATGTTGTGTTTTTACTATACCAACAAAAGAAGGTCTGTTTTTTCCTTCATTTTTTTTTATTTTAAATGAATCTCATATGGAGGTTTATGCTTTTTGATTCTTTCTCATGATCAAATAACCTAATTATTAGTTATATTATTTGTTTCTTGTGTGTAGTTGCCCTCTTACAGTAATCTGTTTGTATGTATTAGTAAGCACGTTGTTTTATTACAGCTTGCTTTTAAAAGCAGTAGAAAATATAAAACACTTTGTGTTTTTCAACTATATGTGCTATGTTCCATTCTAAAACCCATCTGAATGTCTTGTAGGTGAAATTGTGATGGGCATTATGGTTGAGTCAGTGCACCAAGGTAGGTCTTTATTATTTATGTACTTCATTTTAAATCATGGTCAAGTTAGCCTGCAGAAAAAAAATGGACATATAACTTTTTGAGTTAAACTAATAGTCAGATGAATGACTACTTGCTATGCAAGCATGAGAATGAGTTAAAAATCTCAAGAGTCCATTTAAAAACCTGTGTGTATTAAAATTCCTGCACTGCAGTGTTATTTGTATCAGATACTGGAGGATTACAATGATATACTTATTCTCGGTCTAGCTCCATGTTCCATGGAATAGCCATCTCATGATAACAAAATTGCTTCATAGAGCAAAGAACAAGGCACAAAATGTTCATTTGACTTCTGCACACATCCATCATCTACTAAAATACATTTGTGTTTATATCACACAAATATATCACACTAAATGCATGCATTCATTTACATTGACATACATATTGGCACACACACACACACACGCACACACACACACACACACACACACACACACACACACACATATATATATATATATATATATACTCATACACACATATACATACATATTTATTTCATACCTGTACACCAATTTCATGGAAAATTCCCAGGAAATGCTTCAGAATATGCATATAGAGCAATCATAAATGTTTATATGAGATTCCCACTAAAGTTCAATAGGAAAGAAAAACAAGGCCTGTAGAGATGGCTCTGCAGTTAAGAGCATTGGCTTCTCTTCCAGAGGTCTTGAGTTCAGTTCCCAGCAACCACATGATGGAACTTACAACCAGCTGTATTGGAATCTGATTCCCCCTTCTGAAGATAGAGTTCTCATAAACATAAAATACACAAATAAATCCATTTAATAAAACAGAATTTAAGACATCCTTAAGAGAAACATATATATATATATATATATATATATATATATATATATATATATATATATATATATGTCAATCCATAAAGTTTTACAACATTATATAGGGTATTCATAATACATATTTGAAGATTCCAAGCTCATGTCCACAAAATCTGTGACATTTGATTTGTAGATCAATTAACTCACTGTTCCAGCTCCATCCATTCTGGAGCCATTTTCACAATTTCACTTTTCCTATCAGTTATGTTACATTCAGTTGTGCAAATATAGCATGGATTTGATATACATTTATCTGTAGCTGCACAGATACAGCTGTTTGCATAGCATAGCTGGCCATATTTTTGTTTGTTTTTTAGTTTTTTTGTTTGTTTTTTCTTTTTTCTTATTCCTTTTGTTCAAGAATCTGTGGTATGCCTGTCAGCTGAGGTATGTGTTCTGGGAATCAGCTGTTATTCTTTGTTCTCCATTTCCTTCCTCTTGGTGTCCAGGCTCCTCTGCACCCCAGGCTGGAAGGATGAAGTGGAATCCAAAGTGGGAAGGGTCTGCAGGGTTCCAGTCAGGCTGGGAATGAGTGCATGAGCTAGTAGTCTTCTTTTGGGAATTTGTTCTAAGGCTTTGTCTTAATTAGGCTCCCAAAAGCCCTGCTTCTAGACCTGAGGATCCCTGACCCCATTTGGCTTTGCTTGGTAATAAAGAACTGCCATAAAGCCAATGGCTAGGCAGGGAGACTGAGGCAGGACTTTTAGATTGCTTGGACAAGAGACCAAATGAGAAAAAAGAGAGGCAGAGAAGGAGGGAGGGAGGGAGGGAGAGGGAGAGAAGGAGAGAGGGAGGGAGGGAGGGAGGGAGAGAGAGAGAGAGAGAGAGAGAGAGAGAGAGAGAGAGAGAGAGAATCTTTATAATGGAGAAGCAGAAAGATGAAACTTAAAGGCCCACCAGCATATAAGAATTGGGAGAGTGGCTCCTAGAGGTCTGGGGTAGCAGAGATAAAAGATAGATTTTAAAAGATGTCAACTCAAGAATACTGGAGGGAAGTGTTTGCTAGCCATAGGGAGGTTTAAAAGTTCCCAACCTTGGACTGGAGAGATGGCTCAGTGGTTAAGAGCACTGCTCTCCCAGAGGTCTTGAGTTCAATTCCCAGCAACCACTTGGTAGCTCACAACCACCTGTAATGGGATCCAATGCCCTCTTCTGGTATATCTGAAGACAGCTACAGCATACTCATATACATAAGAAAACAAATTTTAAAAAACTGCCCAACCATTGAGCTAGTCAAGGCATATCAAAATTAGCTGGTGGGAGTATATTTTTCATTCTTGAATCCAGAGCCCTTGGGAGGGTCCAGCCCATGTGACCTGCTGGGAGCGAAAGTGGATTAACTAATTCACTGCTACAGCCTTCTCTGAGGATTTTTGTGCAACAACTCTCTTACAGAATCTTAGCTTGTGTGCATACCTTTATTTGAGACAAACCAGGGCCATATATAAACATTGGAGGATACAAATGAATTTTCAGAGTGGATTTAAAATTCATTGGCTAGAATTTAAAGTCCTCTGAGTGCCTCATTCGTGTGGAGAGACAGTCTATGAATCCCAGGTACAAAAGGTTCTCATGAGGAAAGAGGCGGTTGAACTTGTACTCAAGTTTGTCCTCACCTCATAGCTTCATCACAGTAGTATAATGTTCATTGTTCTGAATGGTAGCATGCACAATGATGGAAAATAAAATGCATGATCATTTTTAGCTACCTGTGAACTCTGTGAAGTAGATCAATGACTAGAATGTAAATACATGTGCATAGCTGGAATAGGAACATGAAGAGTTTGGGAGTTTACTACTTTCTGATTGGATTTAAGCTCACTGAACACATGCAACCCAACCTGGAGTCATTATTTGGACAAGATCCTGCAAATAGACCTTGAGAGAGATTCTACTATGGCTTTTATGATAAATGGATTGGATATTGTTTATCTTTAGATTGGAGAACCTCCCAACTTTGGCTAGTGGTATGCCAATTTGGAGCAAACTGTAATTATCACAGAGATACCAAATGACAAAATGCATAGAATAAGACTTGTTGTTTTTAGCTCTATTTGAGGAAACAAGCAATGACTACAATGAAGCTGTTTTCTAGATACATCAGCGAGCTGCTCTTATGAAATCACAGAAATTGTGGAAGAATGTAAAAACCTGTGCAAGCTCAAGCCAGAAACATTTAACAAGCTATGAGCAGTTAGGCTCACGTTCCTAATTTTAGGTGAGGAGCTATTGCCATTTGATAGCTGTTAGGGTGTGGAGAGTCAGTTTCTTTTGTGATGTGGCCTTAGGTAGGTCAGCTAAACTTCAGGTGATAGCTACCCATCCTAGAGAATATAGGTATCTTAATTGGTCATGATGAGATTAAGGAAAAATAAACAGTACATAAAGAATGTTGGGCATAAAATGTTTGAGTCAGAGAGGGGGAAAACCCTATGAAATTCATTGAAATAAATTGCATGGGATTCTCTAAGAACTAATGAGATAAAGAATTCACAGTTAAAAGATTCTTTGCTCATTCTCATAAATGATTGGATGTGAATTCAAAAGGACAAGCTCAGAAAGAAAATAGAACAGTCTGATTGTACCCATCTATCAGGTTCTTCATAGCAGAACAAAACAGAGACTTTTTTATTTTTTACAAAAATTGGAAGCCCAACATCAAAATTCATGTGAAATACTACAAATAAACAGAATAAATAAAGGTAATTGATATTAAAATAAAGAATCCTCATAAAAGTTTTCCTAAAGAAGATCTACAGATGACCAAAGGTGAATTTTCAAAATTATAAGTTAAATTCATAATGATTTTGTTACATATAGTTATTAATAAAGAGGATACTGGAAAGAAAATGGGTGTTAGAGAACACATGCCATCAAGGAAACCTCTATACTATGAGACTGTGTATGGTGACACTCATTATAGAAGGTTTTGTAGAGTCTGCAAAATGTTTAGAGAACAAACTTGTATTAGTGCTCTAAATATAAGTTGCAGACTAAAGGATTTCAAATGTCAGGAGCCACCTAAGAGAAGCTAAAATCTAGTAGGTGACCTTCCTGAGATTGTTCTGCCATGGCCTGTAAAGCTATGACAGATTTGCTCCTTTTCACAAGTCTGGGGAGATTCTATTTGAAGAAAGATTCCTGCTATTAATATGCTGTTCCTGTTATTATTAAATATATAATAATCACTAGGTACTGACCCACTCTTTTGAACAGATTTCTGAAAACCTACGAAGATGTACCATACTATAGTGGTGCTATATAGACAAATAGATAATTATTCTATATAATTTCTGATTTGATTCAAATAATTTTAGGAAGTAAGTTTTTAGAGATTGTCTTAGTCATTAAGAAGATGAATAAAGTTGGAATCAAGACTACAATGTGCCCCCTCCTCATAATAGTAAGTAAAGACTGAATAATCAGAAATACAATGAGCTTTCATAGTTACAATTAGAGAGAAATAGACTTGGCACAAATTTGTATCCGAGGAAAAACATTTAGGTCCAAGGATACAGTCACAGGTGTGCACTATGATACTGCAAGGTCATGCAAAACTGCTGCTTTGAACTCTGCTTTGAACATATTATCAACATCCCTCTGTAACTCCCATTTTATGTAACATTTTATCTCTGGTGTCATTTTCTAAAGAAATTTTTGTTTAAGAAGGTATAAAAAGACTAGAGGAAAGAAATAAAGTTGTTGGTTGGATGGTTTGGCATCGGGCGCTCTGCCCCATCCATCCATCCATTCATCCATCTATCCATCCATCTATCCATCCATCTATCCATCCATCTATCCATCCATCTATCCATCCATCCATCCATCCATCCATCCATCCATCCATCCATCCATCCATCCATCCAAATGTATATGTCTGTTTGTCTATATGTATGTGTGTATGCATATGTATCTATGTAAGCATGCATGAATACTTGTGGAGTTGATTGTGACAAATATTCGGGCCTCGTCAGAATGTGGGTGTATGAATATATATGTATATATGTATATTGCCTGTATAAATCATCTGAGTTCCTTTTCTTTTCTTCCTCTCTGGTTCACAAAGAGTAAACCAGCTTAGCCAGACAGGCTTCTGGCTGACTAATAAGAGAAAGGAGCACTAGCAATAAATCCTCCTACTTAATCCCCTGCTGTTTTTCTATGAGGTGCTAAACACCAGAGACTATATTCTCTGGCCTCAGAAGAACTCAGGCAGGTTCACTAACACTGCAAAGTAACTCAGACTTAAGACAGGTAAATGTTTTATTATAGAACCCTAAATATCTCATAAGACCAAATCTTGGCTGGTCAACACTCTTCCCCCATGGCTACCTTAAAGAGAAAAACCTGAAAGAAGAACCACTGGAGTTGGCATCTAGAAAAGAAATATCTTCACTTGCAAATTCATAGTAGCACCACAATAGCAGAAATTTGAAAATATCAAAATTGTTTACCAATAAAAGCATGTTTAAATACAATGTTTCCTTCTCTCTGCCACTTCCTCTCTTTCTTTCTCCCTTTAATATTGACACATTTGTGCACAAAAATAAAAAAATCGCATTTGCAATAAAACTGCTATAAATTCAAAAGTATACATCTCACGTTTTGGGAAAAAAAACAAGAAAAGAGTATTTTCTACATGTTACTTTATTTGAATCATATATATGGAATGGGAAAAATGAAAACGGCTCACATTCTAAAAGGCATTATAATGACAATGAAGAGCTTGGCTGCAAATATTTATGCAACCAAGTTGGAGAAGAGGAATATGATGGACATGTTTTATTTCACTTAGTATTCCTCACAGAGTTTAAGTATAAGTTGGAATTAATGAAGATATTTAAGATCATCTGAAGTGAAGAATGCTGGCATGAGCAGCTGCTGAATCTCCTCAGTAGAAACCACAGGACCAGTATCTTCTACAACACAGTGGGCGGCAACAGCCATAACCATAGCCACAGCCATAGCCACCATAGCCACAGCCATAGCCACAGCCATAGCCACAGCCTAAGCCTCCATAGCCATAGCCCAGGCCTCCGTAGTATCCTCCATAGTAGCACATGTTGTCAGGAGTGTCAGAAGTTGTCTGAGAAAGACAAGCAGTAGGTTCCTTGAGTCTTGGTGTCACCATCTGTCAAGGGCCTTTTATACACCTGTGATGTTGTTTGGGAAACCACAGGCATTATAGTGTCACACATCTTTGTACTATGCTGCAGAAAACATCACGGGTTTTGAGAGTTACAGGACAGACGATGCTGCATAGCTGAGATACTTGTGCTCCTACTTCAGGATCTCATGGTCAAATAATAGATTTGACCTAATTTTCAGGTTTCAAGGAAATTCTTCATGTAGTTTATTAAATACAGCTCATGATTCTCTCGGATCATATAAATCATTACATAGTTTTCTTCTTTTTTAAATAAATGTTGTATTTTCATTACCCCAATGAAAGAAATTCAGTGTTTTCTTTCATATTTGTTAGTTTAAATAAATCTTATCTTGGGGGACTATGTTTATTGAGTCTTTCTCATGAATAAGCTAATATTCATTGTGTTATTTGTTCCTTAGTAGATAATTGTTATCTTATGTTAATGTGTTTGTATTTATTCTTAAGAACTTTATTTTATTATTCCTTGATTTTAAAATCAAGTGAAAACATAAGATCATTTATATGCATGAACTATGTGTGTTACATATTTTTCTTTGAAAAACCTTGTGAAGGTTTTGTAGGTGTAATTATTAAAGGCATTATGGTTGAGTGGTTGAACCAAAGTACTTATAACCTTTTGTTAAAATTGTAGTCAAATTAGCTTTGCAGAGAAAAGATAAGCATAAAACTTTATAAGTTTGTCAACAACTGAGTAAACGTATCAGTAGATGAGAGAATTTGTTGTAGAAGCATGTGGATATAGTAAAAAAAATTCACTAGAACCCAACTAAAATGTTAGGTGTGTTTATGTTATACATGCCAGTGCTACATTCTGGAATCCAAGAGGATTATTATGACTTACTGTCAACCCAGCATGTTGTTCCCTGATATGGCTAATCTCATGGGGATAAAGTAAGTAGATCATTCAAAGAACAAGAAAAAATGTGTTCATTTGGTAACTATACCTATCCATGCATTTACTCAAACACATGTGTGTTTACACCACACATATATATTATGCAGAAATATGTACATACATGTGTACATTCATAAATATATACATATGCACATGCATATAAACATAAAAAATAAATGCACATAACTTCTCACAGAAATTCTATGGAGAATTGCCCGAATTTGCTTCAGTATATGCATACAGAGCATGCACAAAATTTAGATGGAATCACCAGCACACTCCTCTCAAAAACAAAATCAAATCATAAACAAAAACCAATATAGACTCTTTAAAAATAGGCCAAGCTAGGCCCATGAACTGTTTCTCAGTTTGTAGCTGATGGAGAAAGTATTGGTATTAAAGGTGAAAGACATCACCGACAAATTCAAACTTCAAACATTTTGAAAATTTATAAAAATATGTTATATAACAAAATATTTGTAGTTTCACATTTAGTTTGGAATTTTACAAAGCAACAAGTGTAGATAAATGAGGCAACAGCACGGTGACTTTTGGAAAATTTCATGAAAAGTCTTCCTTTTGATTTTGCAGTGTCCAATTTGAAATTCATTGGGCCTGCGTGTACTTCTACTATCAGTGGTATAATAGTGATTATTAGCTAAGAAAACCAGTCATTTCTCTCTTCTTCTGTCTTTGTGTTTGTCTGTATGTTAACTCTCTTTCTTTCTTTCTTTCTTTCTTTCTTTCTTTCTTTCTTTCTTTCTTTCTTTCTTTCTTTCTTTCTTTCTTTCTTTCTTTCTGGAAACAGAGTTTTTATGTGTAAGAGTCCTGACTGTCTTGTAACTAGCTTTGTAGGTCAGGCTGACCTCAGACTTACAGTGCTCTACATGCTTCTCCCTCTCCCATGGTGGAATTAAAGGTTTGTCTGCCACATAAACCAGTTTTGTGTATAGAAATATGAAGAAAGAAGAGATCAGGCAGTTTCAGGGTGGTTTGGAAATCTGCTTATCACTGCAGAAGCTTGCATTATACACACACACACACACACACACACACACACACACACAGAGGAAATTTTTTATTCACTTTGTATCCCAGTAAATGTCCCCCTCCAAGTCCCCCTAACCCCATACCATCTCCCCTTCTCCTCTGAGAGAGTAATGCACTCCCACTAGTATCATCCCCAACCCTGGGACATCAAAGTCTCTGCATGGCTAGGTGCTTTTTCTCTTACTTAGGACATATAAGACAGCCAAGCTAGGGGAACTGATCCCACAGTGAGGCAGCAGCTTTAGTGACATCCCTCTTTCCATTTGTGTAGGACCCATATGAAGAATGAGCTGCACCTCTGCTACATATGTGTGAGGGGTCTAAATACAGCATGTATATGCTCTTTAGCTGGTGGTTAAGTTTCTGAGAGCCCCCAAGGGTCTAGGTTAGTTGATTCTATTGGTCTTCTTGAGAAGTTCCTTTCCCCTCTCAATTCTTTCCCCAGTTCTCCCTTAAGAGTCTCCAAGCTCCATCCAATGTTTGACTGTGGGTCTCTGCATTTGTGTGAATCAGCTGCAGGGTGGAATTTCTTAGAGGACAGTGACACTAGGCTCCTGTCTGCAAGCCTAACAGAGTATTATTGACAGTGTTAGAGATTGGTGCTTACCCATGAGATAAATCTCAAGTTGGGCTGGTTATTGGTTAGCCATTTCTACAGCCTCTGCTCCATTTCCTGTTCCTGCACTTCTTGTAGGCATGATAAATTTTAGGCAAAAAATTTTGTGGGTGGGTTCATGTCCCTTTTGCTCCAAAGGGGTTCCTACTTGGCTACAGGAGGTGGCCTCCTCAGGCTGTATATCTCCAGTGCTGTGAGTCTCAGCTAAAGTCGCCCCCATTGATTCTTGTGAGCCTCCCACATCCCAGGTCCCTGCCATGTTCTCAAGATGTCCCCAACCCCCCAGCCCCACCAGCTGCAGATTTCCATTTATTCTCATGACCCCCTGGCCATCTTCCCTGACTCTCACTGACCATGCCTGATCCTGAAATCCCCATTCCTCTTCCTATCCCTTCCCATACTGAGTTAGCTCATTCCATCTGCATCATATGACTATTTTATCTTTCTAAGTGAGATTCAAGCATTGTTGCTTGTGCCCTCCTTCTTGTTTAGCTTCTTCAGATCAGTGGAGTGTAGCTTGGGTATCCTATATTTTATGGCTAATATCCTTTATCTGTTTAGTATTCCATTGCATAGATGTACCACATTTTCTTTATTCATTCTTTAAATGAGGGACATCCAGGTTGCTTCCAGTTTCTTGCTATTATGAATAGAGCTGCTAGGAACATAGTTGAGCAAATGTTTCTATGGTATAGTGGGACACATTTGGGGAATATAGCCAGAAGTGGTATAGCTAGGTCTTGAGGTAGAACTATTCCAAGTTTTCTGAGAAAACATCAAATTGATTTCCAAAGTGGCTATACAAATTTCACTCTGACCAGCAATGGAGGAGTGTTCTCCTTGCTCTATGTCCTTGCCAGCATGTGCTATTACTTGAGTTTTTGATCTTAGCCATTCTGACCAGTGTAAGATGGAATCTCAGAATCATTTTGATTTGCATTTTCTTGATGACTAAGGATGTTAAACATTTCTTTTAGTGCTTCTCATCCATTTGAGATTCCTCTGTTGAGAATACTGTTAGCTCTGCACCCCATTTTTAAATTGGGTTATTTGGGTGGTTGTTGTCTAAATTCTTGAGTTCTTTATAAATTTTGAGTATTAGCTGTCTTAGGGTTTCCATTTCTGTAAAGAGACACCATGACCAAGGCCCCTGTCAGAAATAGGTTCCCTTGTTTGGAGTTCTTGAACATCAGGGCCATAAACCCCTAAATATTACAGGCTGGTGCCAAGCTGTTGTTTACATCTAGAACAAGACTGCAAGACCCTGTTGATGAAGAATTAATTAAATCACAGAACATGAAGAACTCAAGCTTGTCCTATCTGGAAGCCTCACCTTCATGTGTAGCTTTCATGGTGCTGAATTGTAGTATGGACTGCACTGGAAGATAAAATGCATGATCATTTTAAAGTACCTGTGTACTCTGAGAGATAAAAAGTGGACTGGACTGTTAATACGTGCGTATAGCTATAATGGGCACATGAACACCTTAGTAGTAGTCTACCCATTTCTTATTGAATTTAAGTTCACAAGACAGATGCAATCTAAGCTGGAGCTAAGTTTGGACAAGAACATACAAATAGACCCTAAAATAGAATGTACTACTACTATTTTGCTAAATAGACTCATTTTAGATAAACTTTAAAAGATATTACTATATCCTTAGGTTAGTGACCCTTTCAATTTTAAGCAGATGCATTCCTTATTGTAGTAGACGGTGATAATCACAGAGATCCCATACTGGTTAAAATACAGAGAATAAGAATGTGGTATTCTCAGCTCTACTTTAGGAAAGAATGGATGACTACAAGGAAACAATATTTTTCCAATATAGGCAGCTGCTCTTATTAACTCACAAAGGTTGTAGCAGCATATACAAGACCTAGCAAACTCATGTCAGAAATTTCCCAGCATGATATCTAGAGGTAGGCATGCATTCCTACTCTTAGCTAAGTAGCCATTACCATTTGATAGCTTTTCAGATGTGTAGAGTAGTTTCTTTAAGGGATTAGACATTGGTAGGTCAATTATACTTTCAGATAATAACTAATCACTGTAGAGAATATAGACATTGTAGATTGCATGTTATGAGTTTCAGAAAAAACGAAGGACATAAAGAACATGTGGCATTTGATAGGTGAGTCTGATTAAAGAAGGTAAAATATATGAATTTTATTTAAATGAATTGCATGAGATTTTCTAATAACAAATAAAAAAGAATTCCTAGTGTAAATTTCTTTTGCATATTCTCATAAATAACTGGATGTGAATTCCAAAGCTCAAGTAACAGAAAGAAATTAGGAAAGTCTGACTGTGTATATCTAAATGATTCCACATAGAAGACAACACACACAGTATTTTATACAAATATGAAGTAAAAAACAAAAGTTCATGTGAAATATCTACAAACAGCATAAAGAATTAACCAATAATAAGATGGAGAATCATCACAAATATCATCCTAAAGAAAATCTACAGAAGACCAATGGTGAATTTCTAAAATTATAAGCCAATAAGACCATTCCATATTTTTATTGATTAAATGGGCATTAGGAAGAAAATGGGTGTTAGAGAACACATGAAGTAAAGAAAAGTCTACACAGTGAGATTGTATATGGTGACACTATAGGAGGTACTGTAGGACTACAAGATATTTAGAGAACTCACATATTAATTCTTCATATTTAAGTTGCAGTAAAAAAGATTTGATCTCCAAGAAAAATCTGCAATTCTAAATTTGTTGTAGCACCACAATAGCAACATTATGAAGATAATAAAAATGTCTAACCAATGGAAGAAATTTAAACAGAAAGTATTCTTCTGCCAGTACTCAGGAGGCAGAGGCAGGCAGATTTCTGAGTTCAAAGCCAGCCTGGTCTACAAAGTGAGTTTCAAGACAGCCAAGGCTATACAGAGAACCCTGTCATGAAAAACAAACAAACAAACAAACAAACAAACAGACAAACAGAATGAAAGTTTCCTTCTCTCCACCATCTTATCCCTTTAACAGTCACATTTGTTCACAAGCACACATTTGTACCTAAACATATAAAGTCACAAACACACTCCTCACATTTAGTAAAACAATAAGAAAAAGTATATTCAAGGAAATACTTTATTTTAAGGTATATGTATATATTCACAATATGGAAACAAATGCAAGTAAATCATATTTTATAGGCCATAATTAAAATAATAAAGAGCTTTGGGGCAAATATCATATTAAAGAAGGGAAATTGGGTGGGCATGGTCTGTTTCATGTATTATTCCTCAGAGATTTTTAAGTTAAAGTTGGAATTCCTGAAGATATTTAAGAACATCTGAAGTGAAGAAAGTTGGAGTGGGCAGCTGCTGAATCTCCTCAGTAGAAGCCATAGGAGCAGTATCTTCGACAGCACAGTGGGCGGCAGCAGCCATAACCATAGCCACCATATCCACAACCATAGCCACAGCCATAGCCACAGCCATAGCCATAGCCTAGGCCACCATAGCCATAGCCCAGGCCTCCATAGCCATATCCTCCGTAGTAGCACATGTTGTCAGGGTGAAGTGTTCAAAGGAAGACAAGAAGTAGGTTACTTGAGTGTAGGTATCACCATTTGCCAAGGTCCTTTTATACATCTGGGTTGTTGTTGGGGAAACCACAGGCATTATAGTGTCACATGTCTCTGTGCTGTGCTTTAGAAAACATCATGAGTGTCGAGAGTTACTGGACACACAATTCTGCATAGCTGAGATACTTGTGCTCCTACCTCAGGATCTCATGGTCAAATAATGGATCTGATACAATTTTCAGGTGTTGCTTATTGAATAAATCACATACTTTTGTGAGATGATATAAATCAGTGAATAGTTTTTTTTTTTCTTTTACATATGTTGTATTTTGATTACCTCTGTCAAAGGAGGTGATTTTTTTGTCCTCTTTTTTTTGTTGTTTCCAATGAATCATATCCTGAGTATTATATTTCTTGCATCTTTTTCCTCAACAATAAACTAATTATTGGTTATGTTATTTGTTCCTTGGTGTGTAGTTGGCATCTTATAATGATGTGTTTGTGTTTGTTCCTAAGCACTTTTTGTATTATGTCTTGCTTTTAAAATATCAGACCATTTATATGCATAAACTATATGTGTTACATGCTTCACACTGAAAGCCTAAGACCTTCAGGTCTTGTAGGTGAAATTCTGAATGGCATTATGGTTGAGTGGGTAAACCAAGGTAAGTATTTATACACTTCCTTTTAAATCATGGTCAAATCAGCTCTGCAGAGAAATGTTAGACATAAAACTTTATGAGTTTGGTAGTGGGATTGATGACTATCTGCTGTGCAAGTATGGGGATTAATTAAAAACCCTAAGAAAGTATTAAAAAGTGTGGGTGTGTTCCAGTTCTTACACCCCAGTGTTATTTGACTCAGATACAAGAGGAGTATAATGGCTTACTGACTGTCTGTCTCACTCCGTGTTTCATGAGATAGCTAATCTAATAGGAACCAAACTGATTCACAGAAAAAATTACATGACACAGTATGTCCATTTAGCATCTACACATATGCTTATACAACGTACATACATGACATAAAATGCACACACACATACATAAATACATATATAGATATATACATGCACATCTGGGCACACATATTAACACTCCACTCACCTTTTTAGCCCAGAGACCTGTAAATATTACGGTGTGTTGCCAGTGCTATTGTGTGCACCAGTACATGACCACAAAACACTGTTGATGAAGACTCAGCTGAGCCAGGGAACATGGAAAACTCAAGCTTGTCCTGACCCCAAAGCTTTACCTCCCCTAGTGTAACTTTCATTGTGCCGAATGGTAGTATGACCAATAATGGAAGATAAAATGCAGGATCCTTTTTAATAACCTGTGAACTCTGTGAGCTAACAAGATGACTGAAGTGTTAATATGTGTGCAGAGCTGTAATAGGAACCTGAGCAGCTTAGGTGCAATCTACTCCTTTCTGATTGATTTAAGTTCACAAGACAGATACAATCCAACATGGAGCCATTATATGGACAAAAGACTACAAATAGTCCTTAAAGGGTGTCCTACTAGTCCTCCTGATAAATAGTCCATGTGTTAGAGAAACTTTTAAGGACTTTGTTATGCTCTTAGTTTAGAGTACTCTCTCATCTTTGAGCAGAGGCACATCTTTTTGGAGTGTATTGTGATTATTGCAGAGATCTCAAACTGGACAACATGCACAGAAAGAGACTGGTTATTCTCAGCATTACTTGAGATAACAGCTGACTGCAAGGAAACTTGTTTTCCAGACACAGCAGGGAGCTGTTCCTATGAACTCAGAGACCGTGGAAGAGGAAGAATGCACAAGACTTGTACAGGCTCAAGGTAGGGAAATTCCAACATGATATCAGGGGTAGGCCCAGATTCCTACTTTTAGATAAGTGGCTGTTACCATATGATAGCTGTTAGAAGGTGCAGAGTCGGTTTGTTTAGGGGTGTGGCTATGGTAACTAAGCATCAGGTGATGGCTGCTCGTCCTAGAGTGTATCAGTATCTTAACTGGACTTGAAGAGTTTAAAGAAATATAAAGAGGACATAAAGTATATTTGGAACAAAGTAGGTGAGTCTGAGAGGAAAAGGGAAAAACCTATGAAATTTATTTAAACGCATTATCTGGGATTATCTAGGAACTAAAAGGAAAAAGAATACAGAATTTAAAGATTCTCTGCTTATTCTCATAAATGATTTAATATGAATTCAAAAGCTCAAGCATCAGAAAAAAATATGAAAGTCTAAACGTACCCATCTAATAGGTTATGCAATATACAGGCTACTTTTTTTTTACAAAGAAATAGAAGTCAAAAACAAAAATTCATATGAAATACCTAAAATAAACAGCAGAAAGAAAATTGATGTTAAAATAGAGAATCTTCATAAAAATATTCTTAAAGGAAACCTACAGATGACTAAAAAAATTTCAAAAATTTAAGTCAAAGTCACAATGTCTTGTTCAATATAGTTAATATTAAAAATGGATATTAGACAGAAATGGGTGTTAGAGAACATGTAATGGAAAGGAAAGCCTGTGCAGGGTAAGCTGTGTGTAGTGACACTCATTGTAGAAGTTTCTGAAGAGATCAAGAAATATTTACAGAACCTATTTGTGTTAGTCTTCCCAATGTAAGTTAAAAACAAAAGGATGTGATTTCATAGAAAACATGTTTTTTATTTAAAAATTATTTAATCTTTTGATACAGTCCAGATTTTATCTTCCTCTCAGTGAGCCCTCTGACTCTTCTGTATTCCATACCTCCTCCATCATCTCCACAAGGGTGTCCTCACCTCCCCATGCTCCACCCCACTAGACCTCCCTACTTCCTGGGGCCTCCAGTCTCTTGAGGGTTGGGTGCATCTTCTCTGACTCAGTCCAGACCTGGCAGTCCTCTGCTATATATGAGTTGGGGGCCTCATATCAGCTGGTGTATGCTGCCTGGTTGGTGGTCCAGTGTCTGAGAGATCTCAGGGGTCTATGTTGGTTGAGACTGCTGGTCCTACTACAGGGTCATCTGCCCTCCCAAATTCATTGTGACATCATAATAGAGATATTAAGATATTAAAATTGTCTACCAATAGAAGAAAGTTTAGAGAGAAAATTTTCTTCTCTCTCTTATTCTCATTCCTTGTCTCTTTAATACCATCAAATTTCCTCACAAAATATCACACATCTACAATCAAACACATAAATTCAGAAACATACATCTCACATTTAGTAAAACAATGAGAATAAATCAATATCTAAAAATTTATTTAAAGAACATACATATGAGAAAGAATGCAAGCAAACCACATTTTACAAGGCATTATGGTGAGAATGAAGAACCTTGTTGCAAATATTTATAAAATCAAATTAGAGAGGAAGAACAGGGTGGACATGCTGCGTTTCACGTATTCCTCAGATATTTTAAATTGATGAAGATATTTAGGGACATCTGAAGTGAGGAACGTTGGGGTGAGCAGCTGCTGAATCTCCTCAGTAGAAGCCACAGGACCAGTACCTTCTACAGCACAGTGGGCGGCAACAGCCATAACCATAGCCACCATAGCCGCAGCCATAGCCACAACCATAGCCACAGCCATAGCCATAGCCTAGGCCTCCATAGCCATAGCCCAGGCCTCCATAGTATCCACCATAGTAACACATGATGTCAGGAGTGGAGTGTTCAGAGGAAGTCAAGAAGTAGGTTCCTTGAGTCTGGGTGTCACCATCTACCAAGGGCCTTTTATACACCTGGTTTGTTGTTGGGGAAACCACAGGCATTATTGTTGTGTCACACTCGGGATTATGCTGCCAAAAACCTCACAAATGTTGGGAGTTGCTGGACAGGCAATGCTGCATAGTTGAGATACTTGTGCTCCTATCTTAGCATCTCAGTGTCAAATAATGGATCTGATAAAGATTTCAGGTCTCCAGGTCATTCTTCATGAAGTTCATAGAATACAGCATGTGATTCCCTCAGGTGATATAAGTCATTACATAGTTTTCTTCTTTTTACATATGTTGATTTTCATTACGCTATAAAAGAACGTCTTTATTTTTACCCTTACTTTTGTTATTTTAAATGAGTCTTATCTTGAAGATTATGCTGTTTGAGTTTATCTCATCAACAATAAGCTAATTATGATTATGTTATGTGTTAATTTGTGAGTAGGTGCTATCTTATGTTAATATGTTTGGATTTATTCCTAATAACTTGTTTTATTATATTTTGCTTTTAAAAATCAATAGAAGAGATAAGACTATTTATATGTATAAACAATATGTATTATGTATTTCCCTTTAGGAGCCTATGTGAAGATCTTGTAGGTGAAACTATGAAGGGCATTCTGATTTGGTGGCTGAAGCAAGGTAGATCTTTAAATCATGGTCAATTAGCTCTTTAGAGAAAATATAGATATAACTTTATGAATTTAGCCTATATTTGGACAGATAACTTCTTGTTGTGTAAGCATGAGGATTAGTTAAAAATCCCCAGAATCCATGTAAAAAATCTAAATGTATTCACATTCCTTTATTCAGAGCTACAGTAAGATACAGAGCATTAGGATTACTTACTGTCAGCCTAATTCCATGTTCCATGAGAGACCCAACCTTATGGGAATAAAATTGTTAGATTGAGCAAAGTACATGAAAAACCATCTCATATTTTATCTACACACATCAATCATCTACTGAAACATATTTGTATGTACACTGCATACATATATTACACAAAATGCATACATGTATACATATATACACATTCACATACATATATGCATACATACATACATACATACATACGTAGTACATGCATACAAGACATTCACAGACACATACCTACTCAGAGAATTATTGTGGACAATTGCCAGAACATGCTTCATACTTTGCTTACATTGCAATCATAAAAATTAAATACCCTTTGTAGTCCTATAAAAAACAAAAGCAAAAACAAACAAATAAAAGAAATGCACTCACTGATAAGTGGATATTAGCCCAGAAACTTAGAATACCCAAGAAAAAAATTGCAAAACACAAGAAAATCAAGAAGAATGAAAACCAATGTATGGATACTTCATTCCATCTTAGAATAGAAAACAAAACACGCATGAAAGGAGTTACAGAGACAAAGATTGGAGCTAAGACAAAAGGATGGACCATCCAGAGACTACCCCACCTGGGGATCCATCCCATAATCAGCCACCAAACGGAGACACTATTGCATATGCCAGCAAGATTTTGCTGAAAGGACCCTGATATAACTATCTCGAGGGAGGCTATGCCAGTGCCTCGCAAATACAGAAGGGGATGTTCATAGTCATCTATAGGATGAAACACAGAGCCCACAATTGAGGAGCTAGAGAAAGTACTCAAGGAGCTGAAGGGGTCTACAACCCTTTAGGTGGAACAACAATATGAACTAACCAGTACCTCCAGAGCTCATGTCTCTATATGCATATGTAGCAGAAGATGGCCTAGTCGGCCATCATTGGGACGAGAGGCCCCTTGGTCTTAAAAACTTTATATGCCCCAGTACAGGGGAATGCCAGGGCCAAGAAGTGGGAGTGGGAAGGTAGGGGAACAGGGTCGGGGTAGGTATAGGGAACTTTTGGGATAGCATTTGAAATGTAAGTAAAGAAAATATCTAATAAAAAACATTAAAAAAAGAAATTAAAAAATGAAAAAAAAAGAAAGAAACTATATGGATTCCTTAAGAGAAATCATAGAGGCCATAAGCACTTTGTCTCAGTTTGTAATATAGAGGAATTATTTTTCTGAAAGGTGAAAAAAATGAGTTTGAAAGTTTTGAACTATTAACTTTTTATTTTTATTTTTATTTTTATTTGAGACAGGGTTTCTCTGTATAGTCCAGGCTGTCCTGGAACTCACTTTGTAGACCAGGCTGGCCTCAAACTCAGAAATCCACCTGCCTCTGCCTCCCAAGTGCTAGGATTAAAGGTGTGCACCACTACACCTGGCTACTATTAACTTTTCATACATTTTCCAAAGTACATGTAGTATCAAATAAGATACATATAGTTAAGCAGTTAGTCAGCTAGATTGACACAGAGAATAATCTATGTAAATGAGGTGACACCATGGTAAACAGCTATCTGACAATTTTATAAGATTTTTCTTTAATTTTACCGTGTTCAATCTTAAATTCTTTTGAAACCACAAATACTTCCAGTGGTACATAACAAAACAATTGTATGTATGGAGGTACAAGGAAAGTGCCTGGATCTAATACCATGCATCAAATTTTAAATGAAAAGACTAAATGTACACCTCAATCCAGAAAACTTCCATAGCATTATATAGGGTATTCTAAAGGGAATATTTGAAGATTCAAGCTCACATTCACAAAATCTGTGACATTTTACTTTTAGGTCAACTATGTTCAATTGTGTAAATGGAACATTGTGGTTTTTTTATTTAAAGATGTGTTTATTTCATGTATATGAGTCCACCATATGCTCTCCAGACATACCAGAAGAGGGCCTCTGATCCCATTATAGATGTTGTGAGCTACCATGTGGTTGCTGGGAATTAACTCAGACTGCTAGAAGAGCAGTCAGTGCTCTTAACCTCTAAGCCATTTCTCCATACCTGGAACATTGTTTTAATATATATTTATCTATAGTGGAAATGAAGGCTGTCTCTGTTTTCTGGATCTATTGAGCAGAACAGCAATGGCCATGGATAAACAGTTATGTTTATAAGGCCAAGCATGGCATAGCTGGATCATTTAGTAGATGTATTCTTAGGTTTGTTGTTATTGTAGTTGGCTTTGTTTGTTTGTTTGTTTTCTTTAGGAACCTGCTGTATATATGTCAGCTCTGGGCATTCTAGGGATCGGCCTCTGCACACTAGGCTGGAAGGGTGAAGGTGAGTTCAGAATGGGTGGAATATACAGTAAACTGTTCAGGCTGGAAAAGAATGCAGGAGCAGAAGTCTTTCTCTGAGGATTTTCATGAAACAACTCTTACAGGATCTTAGCTTGTGCTCATACTTTTGTCAGGGGTGAATCGGGGCTATAGATACACTATGGGGAATAAGAAGGAGGTCTCAGGGTGGACAAAAAGTCATTGGCTAAAATTTAAAGTGCTGGGGATGTCTCATTTGTAGGAAGAGACATTCTAGGAATCCCAGGTACTTGCTGGGTGTGTTCTTATCCAGAAAGAGGTATTTGAGGTTGTGGGTTTGCCAAGGAATATTCAACCTTCCTGAAGTAGTGGGTGTGTGTGATCAGGCTTCCCAGACAAATTCAGAGAAGTGGAAGCCCTGATGGTAAATTGAGTCCTTCATTTATTTGGACCAGAGAATGGATGCTCAGAGAAGCTATCTGGACTTGATTAGACTGAGAAATTTATTAGCAGGGTTTACCCAGAGGAAGCTTCAAGCCAATTTCTTTCGAAAGATGTGAACCACTTTATGAAACCAACAAGCACAATTAAATTATATATTATATATTACATATAATACATTATATATCATATATCACACATCATATATCACATACCACTTATAATATATAATATACTATATACTATATATTATATATTATATAATATATTATATGTAATATAATATATAATATATAATATATTATATAATATATAATATATTATATATATTATATATAATATATATAATATATATAATATATATATATATATATATATATATATATATATATATATATATATTATATATTATATATTTACCCTTCTTCAAGTCCTAGTCAATTGTGATTTTCATTTTAGCCATTCTGATTGAGGTAAGAAGAAATTTCAAAGTACTTTGATTTGTATTTCTCTGATGACCAATCATACTGAATAATTTTAATAAGTTCCTCTATCATTTATATTTCTTCATTCGAGAAAAAAAAACTGTTTAGTTAGTTCCACACTCTATTTAACATTTAAGTACTTTGTTTTCTTGATTTTAGATTTTGAGTTTTTTTTGCATATTCTAGATACTGAACTTTTATTTGATTTATAGAAGTTAAAACTTTCTGTAATTTATGGCCCCTCTTCCCTTGAATGGTGTGCTTTACCATCGACAGCTTTTTAGTTTCACGATGTCACAATTCTATGCCGTTGCTCTTAAATCCTTGTTATTTCCCTAAAGTACTTTCCTGTGACAGGTAGTTCACATATTTCATCAGATTCCATTGATCAATGTATCTATTTTTAATGTCAGTTCCATGTTATTTACTACTCTAGCTTTGTAGTTGTCAACACATTAGAAAGGGTCCATATGCATGTACCTAAATGGGATGGGCCCTGAGTAGATTTGAGAAAGAAGACGGTAGTGTCAAGGAGTAAAAGTTATAATGGAACAAAAAGGGTTCAGTAGGTTGCTTGATGGAAATGAAAGAAAGGAGGGATAATTAACACTAAGGATCTTACATGAAAGTTGCCTGGAAATCTCCTTGTCATTGTAGAAGTTTTCATATACATATTCTGTACACATAAACTGACCTTTTACAAATATATTGATTTTATGAAGCCATATTAACAAACACCCTGGTACTGACATTAAAAGTAGATGCACTGATTAAAGGAATTTGATTTAAATATATTCATATTCCTATATATGTATTTAATATATGTATTAAAATAGACTTACCTAATATTGGGCCAACAATACCCCTAGAAGACACAACAGGCTAAGAAATAAAAGCCATATTCCAGGAATAGCTTACGTCTCTAGGAATTCTTTACCAGTGGGTTCCCATAGACCTACAAATATTACAGGGTATGGTCAATACTATTGTTTACTTCCATAACCTGATAAAAATTTCCTGGTGCTGAAGACTTAGGTGAGCCATTGAACATGGAGAACTCAGGTCTTCCTGACCTCATAGCATCACCCTTATTGTGTAGCTTTTATCGTGCTGAATGTACACAAATGGAAGGTAAAATACATGTGCACAGCTGTAATAGGAACATGAAGAGTTTGAGAGTTATCTACCCATTTCTTAATGAATTTAAGTTCATAAGACAGATGGAACCCAACTTGGAACCATTATTTGGACAAGATACTGCAAAAAGACTCTAAGGGGGAATCCTACTGCTAGTGTTCTGATAAATAGACCCAGAGGTTGTTTTTTTAAAGTACAACTCTTAAGGATATTTCTGTATCTTTAGATTAGAGAACCACTCAACTTTGAGGAGAGGAATGCCAATTTGGAGTGTATTGTGATTTTCACAGAAATCTCAAACTGGACAAAATGCACAGACAAAGGGTATGGTGCTCTCACCTCTCTTTGAGGAAACTACAGATGACTACAAGGGATCCATGCTTTCCAGACAGCGGGGAGCTGTTCCTATGAAGTCACAGAGACTGTGGGGGAAATGCACAAGGCCTCTGCAAGCTCAAGGCAGGAAAATTCTAACAAGGTATCAGAAGGTGGACCCACACATTCCTACTTTTTGATAAGGGTCTATTGCCATTTGAGAGTCAGATTTTTGGGGGTGTGTCCCTGGGTAGTTAAACTAAACTTCAGGTGACAGCTACCCAACTGAACTCTTGTTCTCTTTTCTTCTCCCTTTAATACCTTTACATTTGTGCACAAACATTGTCACATGTACAATCAAGCCAATGTAGATTCTGAAACATACATATCATATTTAGTAAAACAATGAGAAAAAAAGTAGTTTTTACAAATTTATTTAAAGCAATACAGGGAAAGAATACAGGCAGATTATAGTTTACAAGTCATTACAGTGAGAATAAAGGGTTTTGCTTCAAATATTCATGCAGTCAGATTAAAGAAGAAGAAAGCAGTAGGCATGCTATGTTTACCCTATTATTCCTCACTGATTTAAATTAAGTTGGGAATTTATGAAGATATTTAATGAGATCTGAAATGAAGACATTTGGAATGAGCAGCTGCTGAATCTCCTCAGTAGAAGCCACAGGACCAGTATCTTCTACAACACAGTGGGCGGCAGCACCCATAACCATAGCCACCATAGCCACCATAGCCACTGCAGCCATAGCCACAGCCATAGCCACAGCCATAGCCTAGGCCACCATAGCCATAGCCCAGGCCTCCATAGTATCCACCATAGTAACACATGGTATCAGGAGTGGAGTGTTCAGAGGAAGTCAAGAAGTAGGTTCCTTGAGTCTGGATATCACCATCTGCCAAGGGCCTTTTTATATACCTGGGTTGTTGTTGGGGAAACCACAGGCATTATAGTGTCACATGTCTCTGCATGAAAGCATCATGAGTGTTGTGATTTACTGGACATACAATGCTGCATAGCTGACATACTTGTGCTCCTCCCTCTGGATCTCATGGTCAAATAATGGATCTGATTTAATTTCCAAGTCTCCAGGTGATTCCTTATGTCGTTTGTAGAATACAGCTCATGATTCTTTCAGATTAATCATTGTGTAGTTACTTTCTTTTTACATATGCTGTATTTTCACTCCAATAAAACAAGCTTGGTTTTTTTCCCTTTTTATTTTGCTTTTATTTTATTTTCAAACAAATAAATAATGTTTCATTCTAAAGTAAACCTGAAACAATATCGCTCAAGAATGCAGAAGATATTTAAGGTTCCTAATATGCTCCAATAAGGTAATTTTATAGAAATATAATAAAGTAATAAAATAACACAGGTTTAAAACACTGCTGAATGCATCGAGTTGATAGGTCACAGCAAAGTGTGAAAAACTCTGCTATAGGCATTAGATGTTTTCTGATAGCATTCATGTACCTTGAGTTTGTGGAAACTGTGGGCACATTAGCAAATTCCCAAGCATTTATCTTTTGATCATAAAAGGTGTCAGAGCATGTACAGAGGGAGCAGTTCATCAGCTGGGAGTCAGTTCAGTTTAGTTGAGTGGAGTTGAGTTCTTTGTAGTCAGTTGGGGTTGGTGCAGTAAGTACAGTGCAGTGGACTTGAGTTCATTTGTGAGTTCATGCAGTTCAGTGCAGGTCATCAGAGGGAGTTGAAGTCAGAAGATTAGAAGAAATTGCCAGAATTACTTTGAGGCCAAGCAGGGCAATTAAGTGAGAACCAGAGAGAAACCAGTTTGAATCAGTGATCATGGAGAGGAGTTTGATCCAGAACAGCAGAGTTGAACCAGCCAGCCTGTGTTCAGAAAGAAGTAAAAAGGCTGAGCCTATTCAGTAGAAAGTCTCCAAGAGAGCATGTACATCAGTTGAATATACTTTTTCAGGACTAAAGGTAGTGTCTGTGATCAAAAATTATGCCCTGCCTTAACTTTGGCTATATACATTGTGAACAAAGAATTCTTGAAAAAAAGCTGAGTTGACAAAGGCTGATTGACTGAATATAACTTCAGTGATAAGATGTGGAATGAAATGTTGCAAGACCTGAGTCAAATTATTTTGTTATTTTGAGTGAATCTTATCTTGAGTATTATGTGTCTCCAGTTGTTCTCCTGAACAACATGCTGATTATTGGTTATATTATTTGTTACTTGGTGGGTATTTGCCATCTTATGTTAATGTGTTTGGATTTATTCCTGAGCACTTCGTTTTATTGCATCTTGCTTTTAAAATCAACAGTAAATATAATACCATTTATATGAATAAACTGTATGTGCTGTGTGATTCCCTTTGAAAGCTCATGTGAAGGTCTTGTAGGTGCCACTGATAATAATGGTTGAGTGGTTGAACCAAAGTAAGTATTTATAGCCTTATGTTTAAATTGTGGTCCAGTTAGCTTTGCAGATAAAAGATAAACATAACACTTTAAGAGTTTGTCCAACAGCATGGGAAATGGTGTAGTGGATAAGAGTACTTGCTGTAGAATCAATGCAGACATAGTTAAAAATCACAAGGTGGCCTCAAGCTCACAGAGCTCTGCCTTCCTCTAACCCCCAAGTGCTGGAATTAAAGGTGTGCACCACATGTCTGGCAGAAAACAACAGTTTTATATACAGAAATGTGAAGAAGGACAATCTTGGGTGCATTCAGTGTCGTATGGAAATCTGCTTGTCACCTGCAGAAGCTTGCATTCCACATATATTTAAAACAGAGTAACACTATACAGGAGCAACCATACCCAAACTAGACACAGCAGACTAACAAATAAAAATTCCAGGGACAGGAACGTGTTACCTGTTTTGGAAAGGGAAGGAGTCAGGGAGAGGTTACAAAGCAGGTAGGTTACCCTGAGCAGGTAGGGTTACAAAGACCTCTAAATATTAAAACCTGTCTCCAAGTCTCTTGTTTGTTCTCTGAAATTTGACTGCAAGTCCCTATTGATTAACATGCTGACAGATGAAGACATAGTCCAGTCACAGAACATGCAGAACTCAAGCTTGTCTTAAATTTGAAGCTTCACCCTTATTGTGTAGCTTTCATAGTGCTGAATTGTAGTATGCATACTATTGAAAGATAAAAATTCATGATCAGTTTTAACTATGTGTGAAACTCTGTAAGCTAAAAAATATGACTGGACTGTTGATGCATGTACACAGTTGTAATTGGAACATGAACATCTTGGGTGTGTTCTGCCCCTTTCTGATTGAATTCAGTTCAAAAGACAGATGTGACCCAAACTGTTGCCAAGTTTTGACAAGAACCTGCAACATTGACCCTAAGTGTGATCTTAATACTAGTATTCTATACATATCCATTCATTTACTTAAATACCTCTATACTTACATTTACACCTTATTTAGGTGCAGTAAATAGACCAGGTTTTAGAAAAACTCCTAAGGTAATGTAAGTTAGAGTTAGGCCCCACTTCTGCCTCCCAGCCCCATGCTCCCAGAAATAAAACTCAGACACAAATTTTATTTACAAATACCTTGGCCATATAGCTAGGCTCTACTCTGACTAGATCATAACTAAAGAGACGCATCTATTTTAATCTACATTTGGCCACATGGCTGCTACCTGTGCTCAGGCATCATGTGCCCATCTGTATCCTTGCCTCTTTTCTGGCTCCTCTCCCTGCCTCCTTCCCTCCCAGAATTCTTTCTCCTTCTGTTGTCCCACCTCTATTCCCCACCTAAGCCAAAAGCTATAGGCTTTTTAATTGACAGGTGAGGCATACACACAATACACAAAAGCTCTCTCTACAGTTATATCCTTAGATTAGTGAACTGTTCAACTTGGAGCAAAGGCATGCCTTGCTGCAGTAGATGGTGATTGCCACAGAGGTCCAAACTGGTCAAAGTACAAGACTAAGGGTGTGGTGTTCTCAGCTTTACTTGAGAGGAAGACATGAGTACAGGATACAATGTTGTCCAGACACAGCAGGAAGCTGCATGTATTGCCTCAGAGTGGTGATAGAACACACAAGGCCTGTGCTAGCTTAAGCCAGAAATTATTCTTCATGGTATCAAGAGGTAGACATGCATTCCTACTCTTAGCTAAAGAGTTGTTACTATTTGGTAGCTGTTAGGAGGTGGAGAGTCAGTTTCTTTAGAGGATGTGGCCCTGGGTAGGTCAAGTATTCTTTTAGGTGATGACTACCCCTTGTAGGGAACATAGACTTTTTTAATTGGACAGGATGAGTTTCAGGCACAATAAAAGGGCATAAAGAATACAGGGCATAGAGTGGGTGCTTCTGAGAAGAGAAGGGGAAACATGAATTTTATCCAAATACATTACACAATATTTTTTAAGAACTAATAAGAATATATAGGCATTTTTTCATATTTTTATAAATAATTAGATGTACATTCAAAACTCAAACAACAATAAGAATATAGTACTGTCTGATTGTACTTATCTCAATGGTTATACATAGCTACATAATAACCAAACTATTATATAGAAAGAATAGATGGTTAAAAAAACAAGGTCCATGTGAAATATCTACAAAAACAGCATAAAAATTAATTGATATTAAAATATTTACAGAATCATCACTTTTCTGAAGAAAATCTACAGATAATCAAAGATGAATTTTCAAAACTGTAAGGTAAAGTCACAATTTCCATACAGTTATGAATAAAATGGATGTTAGAAGGGAAATGAGTGTTAGAACACCTAAAGTAAAGGAAGGCCCCTACAGAGGAGATAGTGTATAGTGGCATTCATAGGAGGTACTGTGGATATTGCAAAGTATATATAGAACCTACTTGTACTAGTTCTTGAAATTTAAGTTGCAGACAGAAAGATTTGATCTTCAAGAAAGATCTGCACTCATTGATTCATTGTGATATCACAATAGCAGAAATATGAACACAATTAAAATGTCTGCCAATAGAAGAAAATTTAATTAGAACATTTCCTTCTCTCTACTCTCTTGCTCTCTTTCCTTCTCCATTTAATACTGTCACGTTTGTCTTAAAACCATCACACATTGACAACCAAGTAGATATAAATTCATAAAGATACATCTCAAACNGTTGGTGTGAGCAGCTGCTGAATCTCCTCAGTAGAAGCCACAGGACCAGTATCTTCTACAGCACAGTGGGCGGCAGCAGCCATAACCATAGCCACAGCCATAGCCACCATAGCCACAGCCATAGCCACAGCCATAGCCACAGCCTAGGCCTCCATAGCCATAGCCCAGGCCTCCGTAGTATCCTCCATAGTAGCACATGTTGTCAGGAGTGTCAGAAGTTGTCTGAGAAAGACAAGCAGTAGGTTCCTTGAGTCTGGGTGTCACCATCTGTCAAGGGCCTTTTATACACCTGGGTTGTTGTTGGGGAAACCACAGGTATTGTAGTGTCACACATCTCTGGGTTGTGCTTTAGAAAACATCAAGAGTATTTAGCATTATGGGACAGAGAATGCCACATAGCTGAGATACTTGTCCTCCTACCTCAGGATCTCATGGTCAGATTAAGTATTTGGTACAATTTCAGCTCTCCAGTTAATTCTTCATGGAGTATATAGAATACAGCACATGATTCTCTCCGTTGATATAGATTTTATAGTCTTCTTTCTTGAAAAGCTTCATTTAAAAGATTAATTAATTTACTTTTTTATTTATATGAGTACACTGTAGTTGTCTTCGGACACACCAGAAGAAGGCATCAGATCTCATTACAGATGGTTGTGAGTCACCCTGTGGTTGCTGGGAATTGAACTCAGGACCTCTGAAAGATCAGTCAGTGTTCTTAACCAATAAGCCAACTCTCCAAAAAAGTGTTCATCATTTTACATATGTTAAATTTCATTCCCTGACAAAACAAGGTAAGTTTTTCTTTCTTTTCGTATTATTTTAAATGAATCTTATTGTAAGAATTCAGCTTTCCGAGTCTTTTTCACGGACAATAAGCTAATTATTAGTTATGTTTTTAAAAATTTTTCTTGGGTAATTGGCATTTTATCTTGGCATGATTGGATTTGTGTGTTTCCCTTTGAATACCACGTGATGGGCCCGTATGTGGAATTTTGAAGGACATTATGCTTGAGTGGGAAAACCAAGGTAAGTATTTGTACACTTCCTATTTAATCATGGTCAAGTTAGCTCTTCAAAAGACCTTAAACACATAACCTTTTGATTTTAACTAATAGCTGTGTAGATGAGATGATTACTTGCTGTGCCAGCATGAGGATTAGTTTAAAAATCCAAGATCCCATGAAAATCTGAATATACTCCTTTCTTAGTCATGGTTTCTATTCCTGCACGAATATCATGACCAAGAAGCAAGTTGGGGAGGGAAGGGTTTATTCGGCTTACAGTTCCATACAGCTGTTTATCACCAAGAAAATCAGGACTGGAACTCAAACAGGTCAGAAACCAGGAGCGGATGCAGAGGCCATGGAAAGATGTTACTTGCTGGCTTGCTCCCCCTGGCTTGCTCAGACTGCTCTCTTATAGAATCAAGACTACCACCACCCACAAGGGGACCTCCCCACTTGATCACTAATTGAGAAAATGCCTTACAGGTGGATCTCGTGGTGGCATTTCCCCAACTGAAGCTCCTTTCTCTGTGATAACTCCAGCTTGTGTCAAGTTGACACAAAACTAGCCAGTACAATTGACCCCTTGTCAACTTGACACACAAACACATCACTAGTAAGCCTCAAACCTTAGTTTCTTATTCATCTCCAAGATCTAAACAACTCTAAAAGTCTCACAGTCTTTGCAAATTCTTAAAATTTCAAGCTCTCTTAAAATACAAAGTCTTTCCAATTAAAAGTCTCCTAGTTGTGGGTTCCACTAAAATACTTCCTTCAAGAGGCAAAAGCATCATATCACAGTCACAATGAAAAGCAAAATCAAACTCCAACTGTCCAATCTCTGGGATCCACTCATGATCTTCTGGATTCCTCCAAGGGCGTGGATCACTTCTCCAGCCCTGCCCTTTGTAGAACACATTTTGTCTTCTAGGCTCCAGATTCCTGTACTCCATTGCTGCTGCTGTCCTTGGTGGTCATCTCATGGTACTGGCATCTCCAAAACAATGCATGTCCACTTCAGTCCTGGGCCATCAATTTCAACTGAGGCTGCACCTTCACCAATGGCCTTCCATAGCCTCTTACAGAGCCTCAGCTGCTCTTCGTGATCCCTTCATGCCTTCAAAACCAGTTACACCTGGGTAACTCTTATACATTACTAAGTACATTCACAGCCCAAGGTACAACCTTGGCTATCTCTGGAACACAGCCTCTCTGTTCTCAGAAAACACTTCCCAGAAGATGTCACCTCAATGATGCTGGTCTCTTCTCAATTACCGCTAATTTCTTAGCTCCAGCTAAGCAGCATCATGGTCCCAGTAATGCAAAGTTTTCACTTTAGTAGTTCTGGTATCTTGTTAATCACAGCTGCTTCTTCAGCCCCAGCTAACCAGAACCACAGAATCTTTACAATCAAAAATAGCAATGGCCCTGAAAAGAGTTTTTAATCTTCCCTCTGAAATTTCACAAGCCAGGCCTCCATCTTCTGCACTGTTCTCAACATTATCTTCCAAGCCCATGCTTGCTGTTTGGTTGGTGGATCAGCCTCTGGTAGGCCCCAAGCAAGGGTCCAGATTGGTTGACTGTGTTGGTCTTCCTGTATAGTCTCATTCCCCTCTGCATCCCTCAATCTGGTAAAACCACTGTGGAAAACAATTTGGCACTTCCTCAGAAAACTGAAAATAGTTCTACCTGAAGACTCAGCTATACTGCTCCTGGGAATATACTCCAAAAATGCCCCACCATACCATAAGGACACATATTCAACCATGTTCATAGCAGCCTTATTTGTAATAGCCAGAAGCTGGAAAGAACCCAGATGTCCCTCAACTGAAGAATGGATACAGAAAATGTGGTTCATTTACACAATGGAATACTATTCAGTTATTAAGAATGAAGACAAGGGCTGGAGAGATGGCTCAGTGGTTAAGAACACTGACTGCTCTTCCAGAGGTCCTGAGTTCAAGTCCCAGCAACCACATGGAGGTTCGCAACTATCTGTAATGTGATTGGATGCCCTTTTCTGGTGTGTCTGAAGTCAGCTACAGTATACTTATATAAAAAAATGTTAAATTTCAAAATTATAAGTCAAGGGCACAATAATATAGTTCTATATGGTTATTAATAAAATGGACATTAGAAAAATTAGAGAACTGTGAATTAACAGGAAGCCTGTACACAGTTATAATGTGTATGGCAACTCTCATTATAGAAGGTAGTGAGTTATCAGAAGATATTCAGAGAATTACTTGTGTTAGTTCTCCAAATTAGAGTTGCAGACAAAAGAATCTGACCTCAGATAAATATCTGCACTCCCAAATTCATAGTGACATCAAAATGTCAAAAATATAAAGACAATAAAATGTCTACTAATAAGAGAATGTTTATTAAATTATTTTTATTATATATTTTCTTCATTTACATTTCAAATGCTATCCCCAAAGCCCCTATACCCTCCCCCTGACCTGCTCCACAACCCACCCACTCCCGCTTCCTGGCCCTGGCATTCCCCTGTACTGGAGCATATGATCTTCGCAATACCAAGGGCCTCTCCTCCCATTGATGGTTGACTAAGCCATCCTCTGCTACATATGCAACTAGAGACAGCTCTGGGGAGTACTGGTTACTTCAGATCGTTGTTCCACCTATAAGGTTACAGACCCCTTTAGTTCCTTGGGTAGTTTCTCTAACTATAGTAAAGCTCAAATTACATATCGCACCTCACAAAATATTAGTGGGAGACTTCAACATCCCACTCTCATCAATGGACAGATCTTGGAAACAGAAACTAAACAGAGACACATTGAAACTAACCGAAGTTATGAAACAAATGGATTTAACAGATATCTACAGAACATTTTATCCTAAAACAAAAGGATATACCTTCTTCTCAGCACCTCATGGCACCTTCTCTAAAATAAACCATATAATTGGTCACAATCAGGCCTCAAAAGAGAATGTTTGAAGAGAACGTTTTCTTCTCTCCCTCTTTTTCACTCGATCCTCATCATTTAATTCTATCACATTTGTACTCAAACCACATTTACACATTTACAACCAAATAGCTATAAATTCACAAACATACATCTCAAACTTAGAAAAGCAATAAGAAAAAGTATATTCAAGGAAATACTTTATTTAAAGCATATGCATATGTTCACAGAATGGGGAAGAATACAGGTATATCACATTTTCAAGGCATTATGATGACAATACAGAACTTTGCTGCAAATATCATGCAGTCAAATTAAAGAAGAGGAGTTGGGCAGACATGCTGTGTTTTATGTATTATTCCTCTGAGAGTTTGAATTAAGGATGGAATTTATGAAGCTATTTAAGAATATGTGAAGTGAAGAATGTTGGAGTTAGCAGCTGCTGAGTCTCCTCAGTAGAAGCCATAAGACCAGTATCTTCTACAGCATAGTGGGCGGCAGCAGCCATAACCATAGCCACCATAGCCACAGCCATAGCCACAGCCACAGCCACAGCCATAGCCATAGCCTAAGCCTCCATAGCCATAGCCCAGGCCTCCATAGTATCCACCATAGTAACACATGGTGTCAGGAGTGTCAGAAGTTGTCTGAGAAAGACAAGCAGTAGGTTCCTTGAGTCTGGGTGTCACCATCTGTCAAGGGCCTTTTATACACCTGGGTTGTTGTTAGGGAAACCACAGGTATTGTAGTGTCACACATCTCTGTGCTGTGCTTTAGAAAATATAAGGAGTATTGAGAGTTATGGTACAGACAATGCTACATAGCTGAGATACTTGTCCTCCTACCTCAGGATCTCAGGGTCAAATTATGGATCTGATAGAATTTTCAGGTCTCCAGGTCATTCTTCACATAGTTTATAGAATACAGCACATGATTTCCTCAGGTGATATAGATCATTTCACAGTTTTTTTCATTTTTACATATATTGATTTTTCATTACCTCAAAATTGAAAGTCTTTTTTCCCTTCTTTTAAAAATTTTTAAAAATTTATTTTTATTTATTTACTTTACATCTCAACCCCTGCCCTTTCTTTGAGTCACTTTCTTGTAGTAGTATCCAATTCAATATTTAATTTGATCCTCATGGCAGTGGCAAGAGGTTACAAGAGGACTAACCTGATTATCAGTCTAGCCTCAAGTTCCATGGGTTTTCAAGGGGGTAACATTGGTAGATAGAGCAAAGAACATAACACAATAGAGGCTCATTTTGCATCTACACACATGTATCATCTACTGAAACACATTTGTTCTTATGCTACACATAGATATCACACAAAATTCATAACATATGAATATATACATATATATATATATAGACAGACAGACATTCACATACACATACCTACTTACAGAAATTCTATTAAAAATTGCCAGAATATGTTTCAGAATATGCATAATAGCACTCCCAAATGATCATATGAGATACCTACTATAGTCCTATAAAAACATAAACCAACAAAGAAACAAACACAATTCTATAGACTCAGTAAGGAAGACCAAAGAAGCCATGTTCCCTATGTTTCACTTTGTAGGTGATGGAGGAAATGTTAGTGTGAACAATGAGAAAACATCATTGAAAGACAGAACCTTTGAAAATTTCATAAATTACATATATATATTATGAAATAAAATACATGTAGTTAAGCATCTAGTCTGGGACTTTGTCACAGGGAATACTGTTTGTAAATTAGGTGACAAAATTGTAAGCATATCCATTGGACAATTTTATGAGGTGATTTCCTTCTGATTTTAGAGTGCTCAGGCTCAGAGTGTTTGAACATTGAACACTGTCAGTACTATCATTGTGTTCATTATATAACAAAACAGTTGTATGCATAGAGACACGAGGAAACCGCCTGTATCTGAAACCATACCAAAATTATTAAATAAAAGGAGCAAACACAAATGTCAACCCACAACTCTTCTATAAGATTATGTAGGGTTATCTAAAGGGAACACATACGTAAAGATTCCAAGCTCATGTCCACAACATTTGTGATATTTGATTTTTAGGTCTCATATAGTCATCCATTCAGCTGCAATGTTCACAATTCCACTTTTCCTAACAGTTATGTTATGTTCAGTTGTGTAAATTTAGCACAGTTTTAATGTACATTTACATGTAGTGGACACCAAGGGTATCTCCGTGTCCTCTATATACTGAATAGAGCAGCAATGATCACAGATAAGCAGTTCTGTTAGGATAGAAACACCTTTTGTATATAGGGGCAAGCACTGCACAGCGGGATCACATAGTAGATCTATTTTTAGGTTTTTGCAGTTATTTTTTAAAATTTTATTTAATTTTTTTAACACTCCAGGTTTTAATCCCTTCTTGGCCCACCCTCTGACTGTTCCATATCTCTCACACACACACACACACACACACACACACACACACACACATATATGTGTGTATATAATATATATATATATATATATATATATATATATATATATATATATATATATAATCAGTGAAGAAAGATTTAAATCTAAAAATTTTCTATGATCTGTTCATCTACTGTTCATTTCATTGTGCATTCCACCACTTCTGCCATTTGACTGATGTCATCTTGTATCACAAACCTGTAAATGTTATTGTTCCTCATCTGGCTTTCATAGAGGCATCCCAATTGACTTTTTTTTTTTTTTATTTTAATTTTTTTTTCTCTTTATTAGATATTTTCTTCCTTTACATTTCACATGTTATCCAGAGATTTTCCCTTACCCTCCCGCATCCCCGCCCTGCTCCCCCACCCACCCCCTCCCACGTAATGGCCCTGGCATTCCCCTGTTCTGGGGCATATAGAGACTGTATAACCAAAGGGCCTCTCCTCCCAATTGACTTTCTAATTGTATGACTGGGAGCACCTCCAACATAGCCTTATTCTGTGGAGTTTCCTCTTATTTCTAGTAGCCTTCACACTGCTGCAATTTTCCTTTCCTTTCCTTTCCTTTCCTTTCCTTTCCTTTCCTTTCCTTTCCTTTCCTTTCCTTTCCTTTCCTTTCCTTTCCTTCCTTCCTGCTTGCTTTTTTTCTTTTTTCTTTTGCTCTCATATATTACATCCTATCTGCAGTTTTGCCTCCTGCCTCTTCTTTCAGTCCCTTCCCTACCAACTCCCTCTTTCCCAGATCCATTCCTTCTCTGTTTCCTTTCAGAAAAGGGTAGGCCTCCTAAGAGTATCAACCGAACAAATTATACCAAGTGGCCAGAAGGCATCAATGAGAGGTGAGGCCCTTGGTATGGTGGAGGCTCGATGCCCCAGCCTAGGGGAATGTGAGAGTGGTGAGGCAGGAGTGGGTGGGTGCGGGAGTACCCTCATAGAGGCAGGGGAAGGGGGAATGTTATAGCAGTTTGTGGATGGGAAAGGGGGCAATATTTGAAATATAAATAAAATAACCAATTAAAAATTTAAAAGGAAAAAAGAAAGTAAAATAAATAAACAACTTATTAGAAGCTTTAAAAAATGACTAAACACACCCCTTCATATTAAGCCTGGATTAGGCAACCCAGTAGGGGGGAAAGGGTTCCAGAAGCAGACAAAAGGGTCCGAGACATCCCCTGTTCACACTGTGCGGATTCCCACAAGAAGACAAAGCTACACATTCACGACATATGCAGATGTTCTAGCTCAGATCCACACAGACTCCCTGATTGTCAATTCAGTCTCAGAGCCCCTATGAGCCCTGCTTAGTGGATCATGTGGGTTTGTTGTGGTGTCCTTAACCTTTCTGGCTTCTGTAATTCTTTCTTCCTTTCTGCTGTAGGATTCCCAGATTTATTGGGACATTTTTTTGTTTGTTTTTTCTTCTCTCAGTTAAAAAGAGAGAGACATGATGCAGGTACTGAAAGATATTTGTTCACAGAAAATTGAAAATAACAATTAGAGAAAGTTTAAAGGGTTTTAAAGGAGAAACTACAATGTTTTACATGCATGGCTCAGGGTCTAGGGGCCAAAGGTGAGATGGTTGGAAATATAACAGATATATTGAGTAAGGCTTAACTACCATGGAGGCACATGGAAAATATTCTGCAGGTAATATTTTGTATGTATTCTAGTAAAATAATATCAGTTTTTTTCATATTTGACTCAGGATAATTTATTCATTAATCTACTTCTAAGTGAAAGAAGCTATCTAAATAGAGTGATGTATATAAATCAAACAGCATTGCTTTTCTTAAAGTGACAGGAAGGTTGAATGAAGGACAGGCTGTACTCTGTGGTAATTAATTGGGTTTACTTCATTACCCAGCACACAAACTGATACCATACATAAGAACAAAATATGTATTCTATAAATGTGTGCATTTACTCCTACAATGTCTACTTTTAGCTGCTGTGCCTTGCATGGCTTAGGGATTGCCTTATCTGAGGAGATGAGAATGAAGACAGGAGAGGCACATAGGCACATATATGGATAAGCTGGGGTTGACCCTGTTCTCTGAATGAGATGCAACAATCACTACTAAGACAGCATGAAAAAGGAGGAGGTTGATTAGTTCACCTTGCTGGGGAGCAGTCTCCTGCTGCAGGCATCAGAGATGCAGTTGGCACTTTCAGTATATGTTGTCAACATCTGCTCTCATACCAGGATGAGGCTACCATTCCTGAGTCTGACCCAGGGACACTTTACTTTCCTATGGGTCTGAGGCATTGGGACCCTTGAGAGCCATGTGCTCATGTCCATAACAGGTATTGACTCAGTATGTGTGAAGCATTCAGTATGAACATAGTACTACAGTGGCGTTTGTTTGTTTGTCTTTACCCTTCAGCAAGATAGGTTATTTATGTCATGGATGGACATTTGGGAAGTGTAAGAGGAGGTAGAAGAAAGAGTTTTATAGGCTAAGCGCTCCATCTCAATAGAATTCTTTTTTTTTTTTTAGAGACTTATTTTATTTATTATATGTAAGTACACTGTAGCTGTCTTCAGACACTCCAGAAGGGGCGCCAGATCTCGTTACAGATGGTTGTGAGCCACCATGTGGATGCTGGGATTTGAACTCATCACCTTTGGAAGAGCAGTCGGGTGCTCTTACCCACTGAGCCATCTCACCAGCCCTCAATAGAATTCTTAAGACTAATGTCTCCCACAGCAACTTGGAGAACAGCAGACATATCTATACGCTCCATAGCCATAGCCCAGGCCTCTATAGTAGCAGCCATAACTCAATTTTGAGTGTAGAAGGATTCAGTTGAACGGATTTCCAGCATCCTCTTTCTGAGTGTCACTGCTTTTGTCTATCAACACTACATGGCTGAAGAGACAAGCCACAGCCTGGTGTTAGCCTCATTCTTTGGATTAACTCACATTTAAAGAATGTACAGTTTATTAGAGACACAGACGCTCTCATAGTCAGGCATCCTTTTGGCATGGTGCTGGGATCCTGATAATACAAACAGGTACCTTTAACAGGGAAACTTGTGAAATATGAACAGCCAATCATGAAGTATATGCTTTTGTTAGGTTAATGTCTATGACAAGTCACACTGGAGGGACATTCTTCTCCTGCTATTTATTCTATTTGGCTATACACATCCACATCACAGCAGGATGTGCATGTAGGATTTATGAGTGTCTCTCTATGGAGTTCATGACTAGAGATATTTTCCCATAGCTTCAAAGCTAACAGTATGCCTGTTCATCATCTGTAAATAAGTATGTCCTTCAGATAAGTGTTAGCCATGAATATTTTATGTAGAATGTCTGTAAGTCCCCTTGATGTTCCTCTGGCATCTCTTACTTCACTTGGAAATTTGTTAGCCAATATCTTTCCAGTTAGTTTTTAAGTGACTGTAGTAATGGAATATGGAATTTTCCAAATATGTACTTGTTAATGCTTCTCAAAAAGTGTAAGATTCCTCCACTGAGTAAGTGAACATCATTATAAAACTGAAGACTACATTGTCTGTGCTCTGTCCAAAACTGAAATATTGGTCATGATTCAATTCCAGTCCAAGTACAGGTGTGTGATTTTCTATATCTTTCTGCATGAGTCTAGTGTCTTTATCCTTTTCAGAAGCTCTGGGGCAGCTGCATGTCAAAAGCAGAGAACAAGGGTCAAGATACAGCCTAGTGCTCGAGTTGACAGACTTTCATTTATAGAAATGGTTTTTGTCCATTTAAAAAATCACTTCCCTTTTATATAAAGTCTGGTGTCTTCTAAGTAATATTATTTTCCGTATTCTTCTTTAGTGAATATTATTCTTTTTCAGAATGAACATAAAAGTATAATTTTTATGTTCAGGTTATTTATAACCTGAATATGAATTACAATTAAGAAAAAGATATTTCAAAGAATTGGTCTATGTTTAATGAAAAAAGAAATTTTCACAAAATGGAGTAATAGAAATGCCTCCTCTATCAAAAAAGGCTTAAAATGAGTTTATTATCTTAATGATTTATATCACCTGATGAAATCAGGTCATATAAATTAAATAAATTAACCAAAATAAATACAGAATCAACTAGAGTGTTGAAAATAGAACAACAGTTTTATGTCTTTAAAATAAATTTAAATTATTATCTTCCAAGAGTTTCACAAGCAGATACTGTATTGATGTCATTCCCACCTGTCCTTCTCCCCTCCCTGATTCCCCCCATGCCTAACTCCAGCCCAACCCTGAAACTCCCTAACCCATCTGTCCTACCCCTGTTTCTATGAGGGTGTTCCCCCACTCACTCACCCACACACCCACCCACCCACCTACTCCTACCTCCCCACTCTGGCATTCCCCTACACTGGGGCATCAAGCCTTCACAGAACCAAGGGCTTCTCCTCTCACTAATGCCCAACGAGGCCATCCTCTGCTACATATGCAGCTGTAGCCATGGGTCCCTCCATGTGTACCCTTTGGTTGAAGCCTCATGATTTGTCTGTGGAATCTTGACATAAGAGTACAATCATGTCAGCTATGCAGCCACCTGTGAGTCTGTTTTCTGAAGCACAGTACAGACATGTCACACTGCAATGCCTGTGGTTTCCTCACCAAACAACCCAGGTGTATAAAAGGCCCTTGTTAGATGGTAACACCCAGACTCAAGGAACCTACTTCTTGACTTCCTCTGAACACTCCACTCCTGACACCATGTGCTACTACGGTGGATACTATGGAGGACTGGGCTATGGCTATGGAAGCTTAGGCTATGGCTATGGCTGTGGCTATGGTGGCTATGGCTATGGCTGTTGCCGTCCACTGTTCTGTAGAAGGTACTGGTCCTGTGGCTTCTACTGAGGAGATTCAGCAGATGCTCACACCAATTTGTAGCACATCAAAGGTTCTTTGAAATCATCTTAAATTACAGCCTTAAACTAAACTATCTGAAGAAAAATATATAAAACACAGCATGCTCAACTTGTCAAGAAGTTCTTCATTGTCTTCATAATGCCTTTGAAAATGAAACCCAGCTAGATTACCCTATGTTAAAATAATTTGTTTTAAATAAACTATCTCATTGAAAACATTGATTTCTTTGGTTTATTTAATAGTCTTCATCTATATGGAATGTATGTCTTTATACTCCTGTCTGCTTGGTCATAATAGTGTGGGTTTTTTTTTTTTTTTTCTTGTAGGTAAATACAGAGAAAAAAGAGAAGTGAGAAAAAATGGAGGGAAGCATTTACTTGAACATTCATCTATTGATAGACATTTTAGGTTGCTTACATATCTTTGTTTTGTGAGTAATATCCCAATGAATTTGGTATCAAATTCAGATATTTTTCTGAGGTCAAATCTTTCTGTATTCTAGATAAGATTTCAGAAGTCTCACACATTAGCTCTTTGACTATTTGAGGAAGAGACTACACTGTGTTTTCTGTAATAGCTGTCACCATACACGTTCTCAGAAAGGAGAACATCCAGTTTCTTTCACATGGTCTCTACTACTCATTTTCTTCCTTTCTTTTTAATCAAATTATATATTTATGTATTTACATACCAAACACTGTCCCACTCACAGAGGCCCATTGCCCATGCCTGTAGGAAGCGGCAGTTGCTCCAGAACGGCAGTTGCTCTGGAATGGCAGTTGCTCTGGAAAACCCAGGCTCCCTATTCAGGCCCTCCTCAAGCAATAGCCCCTCCCAAATGGGCGATATGCTAATGAGGTGTGGCTTGTGACACCAATGAATGGGCAATATGCTAATGGGTGTGGCTTGGTGCACCAATCCTCAACCACCACGACACCTTCCCCCCTTCTCTGGGAGAGTATAAAAGCAGCAGCTTTGCTGCTGTCCAGGGTCCTGGGAATCTACTATCAAGGTGCATCAGAATAAAGCTGAATGAGAAGATCCCGGTGGTGGCATGTCTTTCTTGCTGGTCGAGAGAGGCACGCCGCACATTCCCTGTTCTACGCCCTGAAAGGGTGGGACCCTGCTTGGGTATTCCCCACTCTGGCACATTAAGTCTCTGTAAGATCAGGAGCAGCCTCACACACTGTGGGCAGGCAATGCAACCTTGTTGGGGAATGCATTCCATAGTCAAGCTACAGCTTTGGGGACTGTCCCCATTCTAGTTGTTGGGAAACCCATATGGAGACTGAGTCACATGTCTGCTACAGACATGCCAGGTGCCTAGGTCCAGCCTGGGTATTCTTTTTGGTTGGTAGTTTAGTCTCTGAGAGCCCCAAGGGTCCAGGTTAGTTGACTCTGTTGGTCTTCCTGTGCAGTTCCTAATCCCTTAGCGGCCTTAAGTCCTTCTCCCAATTCTTCTGTAAGAGTTCCTTGCTTCCATCCAATATTTGGCTGTGCGTCTCTGCATCTGTTTCAATCAGCTGCTGGGTAGAGGACAATTATGCTAGGCTCCTGTCAGCTAGCATAACAGGGTATCATTAGTAGTGTCAGGGACTGGTCTCAAGTTGGGTCTCATTGTTGGTTGGGTATTCCTTCGGTTTATGCTCCATCTTTGTCCCTGCATTACTTTTAGACAGGACAAAGTTAAGGTTGAAAGTCTGATGGGTGGGTTTGTGTCCTTATCAATCCACTGTGTTTTGAGAGTACTGCCTGGCTACAGGAGGTGACATCTTCTGGTTCCATATCCCAACTATTAGGTGTCTTAGCTAAGGTCATCCACATTGGCTTCTGGGAAGCTCCTTCTTCCAGGTCTCTGGGACTTTCTAGAGATTGACACTCCAACCCATGCCAGCTGCAGATTGCCATTTATTCTCTTGCTTCTCACCTGTATCTCCCCATACCTGATCCTGACTCCCCCATTCTCCTCCCAATATGGTCTTCGACCTATTTCACTTCCTCTTTCCCTCTGCCTCCTGTGACAACCGAGAAAGTGGGAAATAATCTTGAGAACATTTTCTTTCTAATAACTATGTTAATAATAGCTGTTTGCTACAGTTTCATCATGACTTTGATTTGTAATTTTGAGATATTAGTGAAATGAAATATTATTTAATCCTTCAGTCACCTGTAGATTTTCCTTTGAAAAATGTTTATTCTAATCTCAGATCTTTTTAACACCAGCTTACTTTCTTCTTGCTGCTGAGTTGTAGATATTACATAGAAGTTTTGGTTGTTAGTCTCCTATTTCTTGTAAATATTTATATTCTTTTACAGTTATGGATTCTTCTATTGTGTATAAGATCCTTAGTTGGATACAATAAGATTTTACATTTCATATCTGTTTTTGAAGTCATAATCATTGATTTTGAGACTAATTATTAGTTCTCTGAGGAGTTCAAAGATATGTTTTGGTCATATTGCCTTTCTCCCCAATTCCCTCCCAGATCCATGCTTTTTCTGTCCTTGCTCATACGACTTTGAGTCTTCTTTTTGGTTATTCACTTCCAGCTTTGAAATAACTTTGAAAATAACTCAAAAGCAACTTTGAAAAATTCTTTGAAAAATTATACCTACATATTCTGGAATGTGTGGCCATCCATGGGAGCATGGTAGACCTACATAGGGCATTGTCTAAAGAAAACTGTCCATCTTCTAAGAGTTATCAATGGCCAACAGTTCCTTAGCTAGTAGGGGATCCTTGTGCCCACCTCCCTTTTCACATTAGGATTTTGTCTGGCTTGAGCTGGCACAGATCTTGTGTATGCTGTCATAGCTGTTGTGACATATGGAAATGTCCTCTATACCTGGAAGCACTGTCTACTTATTGTAAAAGCCTCTTGCTTTTACAATCTTCTGTTTCATCTTCTGCAAACAATGATACTTGATCTTTGGAAAGACAGAGTATGATACAGAAGCTCCACTTATAGCTGAGTATTTTGCAGATTCACACTACATACACTGATCAGTTGTTCTTTGTGAGAATTGCCATCTATTTCAGAAGGAAGATTCTTTGAATAGGATTTGGAGATGCACCAGGCAATGGGCTTAATGACAAGACACTGGTACTCTTTAATATTGTTGTGTCTAATTAGCAGCATAATAATAGCAGATTTCCCCTAAATCCAAATACATCTTGGTCTGACAGTGGTGCCAGATATGTATTTCATCTTATTGTGTTCTGTACCCACTCAGAAACTGGTAGCTTACTCCAATGCTGTTCCAACAACCATTACACCAGTGGGTGTTTCTTGCTAGGCCAGCTGTTAATGAAGCTTGCAAGGTTTACAGCTGAATAAGACCCATGAAAAATTTCTCCCTTATGGAGAATACATAGAAGCTTCTAGAACCAAGGAGGCTAACTAGCAAGGGTAGATGATCCATATAATTACCTGACTTATTTTCTTAGTTTTGTGACTCATGAATTTGGTGTCTTTAGCAATAGAATCTTACCAAGTCTTAGAAACTAAACAAGAGGATTGGCCAAAACATCTGTAATTTGGATTATATTAGATCTATATAGCCAACAATTTTAGGAAGAGTAACTCATTCTTGACAATGTGTTATTTCTTAGCCTGTAGTGGCTTACCTGTAGATTCTCCTCTTTTGTACCCCATACCCTATTGCTGTTCTATTTTTATGACTTTGTTCATTTATTCATTCCTACCACTTGATTCTATCTTTACTCTCTTCAAAGCCCTGTACTTCTCCCCACATTACATATGGCTTCTTAGTCATTTCCTGACCTCTTGTTGTTAAGACCAACAACTTACAACTGAGAACTCATAAAACTGAAGCTTCAGTCCAGTAAAGGATTCTACCATTTGAGTTATGAAACATCCTCTATAATATGGGGGAAAACCTTCAATGGATCTGCTTCCAATAGAAGCTTAGTATCTAAAATACAGAAAGAACTAGAGAAACTACACAGCAACCAAACAGACAACTCAGTTATAAAATAGGACATGGAATTAAACAAACATATTTCAAATGCTGAAATCTAAATGCATGAAAAACATTTTTAAAATGTTCATCATTGTTAACCATCATGGAAATGAGAAAGAAAATTACTTTGTAATCTCTTCTCACTTCAGTTAGATTGGCTAAGATAAAAAGTACAACTGACTATGAATGCTGCTGTGGATTTGGAAAAAGAAAACACTTGTTTGTGACTGGTTGGATTGCAAATTGGCTCTAGAAATCAGTGTGGATCTTCCTCAAAACTCTAGAAAAGGATCTATTTTATTCAGCTATACTACGATTGGCTATATAGGCAGAAGACTTTACATCCAACTACAGAAATACTGGCTTCTTCATATTTACTCTTGTTCTAGTCACAATATTCAGGACACGGGAGCAGCCTAGATGATCATCTACAGATGAAAGGATAATGAAATATGTTATATTTATTCAGTGTGATACTACTTAGCTATTAAGAAAAATGAAATTGTTCAATTTTCATATAAATGGATAGAATTTAAAAATAAGCATTTTGATGAAGTACCCAGACCTACAAAGTCAAATGTCAAGTATTTTCATCATTTGCAAATATTATCTTTGAATTTTCATATATGTGAGTTTATTTGGAATACCCCATGCAATTTTATACAAGTTTTGTGGATTGAAATTTACCTCTATTTTTTTCATTTAAAAATTTATTTTTATACATTATTTGATTTCAGATATAGACTCTTTCTCTATATACAGTCTCTATCTTTATATGCAAGAATGATTTTGTTGAATAATGATTATAATTATATCACTTGCAATATTTGTGGGAACAAAAAGTTCAGGTTAGCAGGTATAAAATCAGAGGGAAATTGTCTTCTCACGAAACATCTAATAGGTATATTTACCATTATGTAATCTCATTTACATATATTTGTTTGTATAACAGGGGCTGTTATACTCCCTGAACTAAATGTGTTTACTAGGTGAATTTTATTATATACAATGTATATTTTGATAAATTTATAAAAAAGTTCAAATCAAACAGAACTTTACCTTTCAAAGAAAGTTTTGTACCATTCATATGAATATACCACCCTTCACTTACAAACTGAGACAAAGAAAGTGCACGTGGCTTATTTGTTCATTTTAAGGAATCTGTACAATTGTTCTTCAGAGAGGACAATATTCAGAATCACATCTAATATTTTGTACATACAAAAAAAAATCAGAGTTCCCATTGCTGAAACATGTTCATGGAAATTGATGTTCAGGTTTTTATTGTTTTTCTTATTGTTTTGGTGTGTGTGTGTGTGTGTGTGTGTGTGTGTGTGCGTGTTGGTACAGATATGTAAGTGGTAGTTGGAGGAATATTTGTAGAAATTGTCTGTCCTGTTCTTGCTCTACAAACTTTATTCCCATGTGACTGGTTCTCTCACTGCCCAGCAATCAGTGAATCTTAGGCATTCTATTTCCTCACCAATGTGAAGATTTGAAGCTTTTTACAGAGTTCAAGGGATTTGTCCTAAAGTGCTTACACTTTTATAGCAGCTACTCTTATCTGCTGAGTCATCTCTCTAGATGTCTGGTAAACTGATAAGGTGTCACCTTATCACTCCTGCTAAGCCATGTGTGAGGGCACATGTATATCTTGGTTATAAAACAATGCAATGCTAATCAAAGTTGACTTTGGATTAACCACACACTTGTATCGCATTTCACAGTAACATCTACAGTTACCATCACCTGGACTCACATAGAGAAACATGGAGAATATACAGTTTCTGCACATAAAATGGTATTTTATTTTCTGATGAGTTTTAAAAATATACAGGCAAATCATATCCTCAGGAATGTATCCAAATATGATAACTCTAGCCAACAAATTACAAAAAAAATGTAACCAATAATTAACTTACTATTCATGGGAAAAATGGCAGAAATATAGTTGTCCAGGTAAGATGGATTCCACATAACAACAAAATAACAGGAAAGAAAATAAAGACCTTCTCTGGGGTAATGAAACAAACAAAAAATGTAGAGAGGATAAAACAGAAAACTATTCAATGATTTGTGTTATCTGACAAACTTTTATTATGTATTCTCTCACCTAAATAAAAAATGGCTCACATTTTTGACAACTGAATCAATATGCACAATTTGACCATGGAACCTGATATAGGAGCATAATTGTACAGTTATGCAGACTTGAGTACCAATAAAACATGACATTTGAGATGTTTCTGAAGTGTAGTGGAGATGTGTGATGCTGCAATTCCTGTTGTTTCTTTGCCAGCAACTGCCTGGATGTATAAAAGGCTATTGATGATCAGTGACATCCAGACTCAAGAAACGTACTGCTGTCTTCAACTGAATACCAGTAATCCATTTCTACTTACTGACACCATGTGTTACTATGGTGGATACTATGGAGGCCTGGGCTACGGTTATAGTGGCCTAGGTTGTGGCTATGGTGGCTATGGCTGTGGATATGGCTGTGGCTGCTGCCGCCCACTGTGCTGTAGAAGGTATTGGTCTTATGGCTTCTACTGATGGATTTCTACAGTTTCCCAGACTATTGGCTGCAACCTGCTGTCTTACTGGAAGCACCTACAAGATTTCCCACATCAGAAATTCCTATTTTCAAAACTGTCTAAGTTCAACACTCCCATCTGTCTTCTCTCCTTCAGCTGGACTGGAAGACAGTTTGCAGAAAAGTTCTTCATTTTCTACATAATGCCTTATAAAATGTGAGCCACTTGGACTCTTAACTTTTGGGTAAAAACAAATGCTTTTCAATAAACTCTTTCATTGATAATATTTGTATATATTGTATTTAATTCTCCATCATTCTGAGATATGTGTTTATGTATTTGTGTCTAATTTTTTACATATGTGAGGCTGTTTGTGGATAAGTAACAGAAGACTAGGACAGGGGGAGGAAACAAAGTAGGAGGAGAGGGAGATATTTTCAACATTCATCTACTGATACACATTTGGGTTGTTCTCATATTCTTTATTATTAAGCAACACAAAATTGGCATTTATTTATAATTAAGATTGATTTTGCTATTAACTAGAAATGAGGTTGATGAAGTGTTATTGCCCCCATTTTTAAATTTTTAGTTTTGTTTTTATTTTTATTACTTTTATTTTGAAGATTCCAAACAATATAATTTGACCATATTCACCTTGATCCCCTGTCCTCCCAAGTCCATATCACCTTCCCTACTGATCCAACTTTGTATACTCTTTTGGAACAAACAAACTCACCTCCCCCCAAATCCTAAAAATCAAATAGTTTGTGCTGCCCATGTAATCTTGGTTAGATTCCCATCCATTACAGCTTAGTCTACCCACAAAGAATTGTATTCTTAAAGAAAACTGACTCTCCCTCTCCAGAAACCATGAACTATTAGTAGATCCTTATTTGGGGGTAGGACTTCATGACCACTTCTATCTCCGTGCTGGAACTTTGTCAGGCCTCAGCCTATAGAGGTCATGTGAATTCTGTATCAGCTGTTTTGAATTCATAGATACTAATGCCCTGACTTCTCCATTAAAAACTATTTCTGCACACTCATGCACCACTCTATATCTCATGAGCCTTCCATTGCCCTTCTTCAATTATCTCTGATACTTGGTAGGATAAGCTGTGATATACATGCCATATTTAGGGATAGGCATCTCTAGTCTGTTATTTTCTGTACTTTGATCATTTGTGGGTCTCTCTGTATCAGTCAACATCAGAAGCAAGTTTCATGATGAGGGTTGGGAGATACACTGATCTATGGGTATAATGATGAGTCATTTAGAGTCACTAAATCCTCCTCTTTTCTATCATGAAAAGGATCACAAGGAATTTGATAGTCTGGACCTATCTTTTGAGACTAAATTCTTTTGTCTACTAGTTAAATTTTCAGAGGTACAGTAAATAATTTCTGTGACTATTTTGACAGTAGTCTACACCAGTGTTTCTGCAATGTCTGTTTTCATAACACCCCCAACAGTGCCCAGAGACTATTTTCCTTCATGTGTTCTCTAACACCCATTTTCTCTACAGTCCTTTCATCATGGAAAGTCAGCTGGTATGGCCATCCACAATGTTCTTTGTCCCTGTTAAATTAATTATTTGTGAATTACATACAACGTATTTTGATTATGTTCACCCCAAGTCCTTCCATATCTAGTCTTTCCTCCTCCCCACCCCAGCTTTTAAAAAAATTCATTAAGTACAATATGTGTTGCCCATAAATCATGGTTGCATGGCTTTTACCAGAGGGTGGAGGTGCTGTAACCTTTAAAAAAACTGATTCTCCCAATGCTATCCAATATCAACTAACTGTAACTCCTTATGTTGAGGTAGAACTTTATGTTACCCTACTTCTTGTCATGGAATTTTGTTAGGCATATGTGCTGTGGAGTGATATGCACAGCTGTTCTATGTCCAGAAAATGTTTCCTCTTAGTTATCTACAGATTTTTGGCTCCTAGAACTTTTCTGTTCTCACAAAATGATCTTTTAACCTTGGGAAGAGAATATGTAATATAGATAGCCCACTTATACCAGTAAAGCATCCTGCAGTTTGTTATCTGTTGTATTTTGATCATTCATGGGTCTCTGTATTGTTTCTTACCTTCAAAAGAAGTTTCTCTAGTGACAGTTAGATATGAACTAGTTTATGGGTATAATGACATTGGGAGTCAATTTAATACTATGATTATTTAGTAGAGTAACAATACTGGGTTATTCCTAAAGGCCTGTGACATATCTGAGCACAATAACAATGCCAAGTATGGATTTTATCTTGGGATGCAGGACTGAAATGCAATCAAAGAGGTTGGTTACTTCAGTGATATTTGTGGCACTATTATATCAGTGGGTGTGTCTTTCTGGGCCAATCATTCTTGAAGTTCACAGGTTTGGTTCACAGTTGGGTAAGACTTATGATTCTTTTTCTCTTTTATTAGCATTATGAAGGCTAGCTAGTAGGGAGAAGGCCTACATGTTAGAATTATCCTGATTTCTCCAAGTTCTAACTCTAATTTACTATGTGTTCAGCAATAGAGTCTTACTCTCATGTTCTGGAAGTCACCAAAAGCATGGGCAGTAAGTTATAATGTTTGGTGGTCTAAGAGGACTCCCTTCCAAATAGCTCCGAAAGAGTAAACCCAATTCTAAAATTGGGCTTTTTGCTAATTGTCCTGTGATATATAGAAGGGGGATCATAGGTAATTCCATTTAAACTATATATTTGTATGTAAGTATGTATACATACATATATACAGAATGTTCCCTAGGTAGTACATTTTTATCTGAATGTTTTAAAATATCTATAGGTAAAGGTTTTTATTATATTTATTCATTTATTCTGTTTGTGTTGGTATATGTGCACTATAGCACATGTCTAGATATCAGCAGATGAAATTTGGGAGTCAGTTTTCTTCTTCCACTCCATGGGACCAAGAGATTGAACTGAGGGCAATGGTTTTGGTTCTGGCCCTCATTTATATGTTTTTCATGAAATCTCTGAGAGCAAGCCGGTACTCACTTGAATTCTCAGTTACTCCAGTATTTTGTCTTGTTTTCTGCTCAAAGGGATGTAATTCAAGGTTAAAGTTAATATCAGTTGCTTCTTTTTCATTCTTAGAAGTGAAGCAAAGCTCTATATAATTAAGTAAATGCACTAAAAGAGGTCTATGTAATATAGCATCTGTAAATCAATTTATTTTAAATCAAGAGATTTCTGGTTTTATTTTATTTTTATTTTTAAAAGACTTTATTTATATTATTTATATGAGTACCCTGTAGCTGTCTTCAGACACACCAGAAGAAGGGCATTCAATCCCATTACAGATGGTTGTAAGCCACTATGTGGTTGCTGAGGATTGAACTCAGGACATCTGTCAGTGCTCTTAACCGCTGAGCTATCTCTCCAGCCCAACTGGCTTTGTTTTAATAAATTACAAATAAAAGAATTTAGAAGATTTTATGTTTTTTGTTTTTGTTTTGTTTTGTTTTTGTTTTTGAGGGTCTTGTTCTGTAGCCCTGGTTGGCTTGAAGCATGCTATATAAATGGGTCTGGCCTCAAATTTGTAGTGATCATCTTTTCTCATCTTCCTCATGCAAGGCTTATAGGTGTCACCCTGCCTGGAACAAACATTTGGTTTACTATGAATCAAAATAATTTTCTTCATTCCCCTGCTAACAAATAATCACTTCTACAGTTAATGTATTTCATATCCCTCCATTTCCTGTAATTTAAAATTAAAGAATGTAATAACTATAACAAATCCAAGTTCATTTGAAGAATAAAACTAAATCAAAGTAATGTGAGTTTTCTGGCTTGCTAAACTAATGCATAGGTAGGTCACTCAGTTTGAGGCTGAGAGTTGGAGAAGGTCCCTGGACTAGATGCAGCAAGCATTATGCAAAGGAAGCAAAGGCAGGGCTGTGGCCAGCCAGTGAGTACACCTCATGAGGATGGCTTTCAACACTGTACAATTGTCTTAACTTACATAGAAATTACCTGACTCATCTTACTGTGATCAGTCAATATAGACACTGAAATTTAAAAAAAAAGTCAGAGAAAACCAGAAAACAGTCCTGGTGCTGGTGGTCTCTCTGCAAACCTGTACTGAGGCAGTGACCAGGAAGTGCTCCTCATGCAGATGCAGCAGCTTATCTTTCAGCTGGGTTGGGTCTGTGTCAAAAGAGGGATGACTAGCATTCTGTCTCAAAAACTATGAACAGATGGCATCTGCTAAAATAGATCTGAAATACAGTGTGTCTGAGCTTAGCCATATTTGCTATCCTTCCTTGTGTTCCCTGGCCTTCCCTCAGATCTCCTGTTCCCTTTCCCATCAAACTCCATCAGTATAATTAGCTCCCTTTAATCCATTACTTACCCACTTTCTGTCCCTTCTACAGCAGACCCTATGGCCTCTCCTCTTACTAACTTTCTACATGACAGAGGAGAAAGTTGAGGCTAAATTTGAAGTTATTGGCATAGAAAAGAATTTTCTAATCAGGATCACAGCTGCACAGACATCAAGAGCAATGATTAATAAACATATGTCCATGAAATTTAAAATCTAATCTACATCAAAGAACACCATCATTTCAAGTGAAGTGGCAGCCTACTACAACATAGGAAAATAATTTCAGCTGATATATATATGGCAGAAAGGTAATGTCTATAGTATACAAACAACTGAAAAACTGAATATCAAGAAAGGACACAACATACTTTAAAATCTGGAAATGGAAACAAAGTTCTTTTTTTTTTTTNGTAGTACTATGTCCAATTTTCTGAGGAACCGCCAGACTGATTTCCAGAGTGGTTGAACCAGCTTGCATTCCCACCAACAATGGAGGAGTGTTCCCCTTTCTCCACATCCACGCCAGCAACTGTTGTCACCTGAATTTTTGATCTTAGCCATTCTTACTGGTGTGAGGTGGAATCTCAGGGTTACAAACAGAGTTCTTAAAAGACAAAACAGAAATGATTGAGAAATGTAGGTTAAACCATGCAATATTCCTAGGTACTCTGGAAATAAAAATTAAACTGCTTTGAAACTTTAGCCTACACAAGCAGAACAGATAAGATCTGAACAAACAAATGATGAAAAATTCCAGTGTGGGCATGGTGAAAATAACATTTATTCATTGCTGCTAAAAATGTATGCTAGTGGAGCCTGTAGAACTCAGGTTGGAAATCCCTTGAGTGCTAGAAATAGAGCTATCATTCCATCCATCAATGGAGCTGTTATGCATATTCCCAAAGGACTCTATATCATAAGAGTGATGACTACCTATATGTTAATTGCTGTCCTACACACAATAGATAGGAAATGGAAATAATTTAGAAACCCATTAACTGATTATTATACTGGGAAAATGTGTTACATTTACAGAGTTAAATATTTTCAGATATTAAAAAATTGTGACGTTTTCAGGTAAATGGACAAAACCGAAAGCCATTGTTAAGAGTGAGGTGGCAGGTAATGCAGCCCTTCCTGAGTTTTCGCTCATTTGCAAAGGTTAGCCTTGGATCTCAGATATGTGTGTCTGATTTTCCATTTTCTTTGATGAATTTCTCTAATTCTCCTGTTAATTTTAATTCAGGTTATTTTCATTTCACTTTTTACTTACAGTGTTCCACATAAATTTAATCAATAACTGGATATTTTATATATATATATATATATATATATATATATATATATATATATATATATATTTCTTTGTATAAAATTTCTTCTCATTCTGAATTGGTTTGATAAATTAATTGTACAATAATTATTTTAATGAAGTTAATTATCCTAGTAATTAAAAATATGATTATTTTTCTTTCTTCTATGTCTTTAATTTTCTTTATTGGTATCTCAGAATTTCAAATATATTGCTTTGGTAAATATTTCTGGAAAATGTTATTTTATATAATGGTATACATTATCATATATTCTTGTGCATTCACAGGTACAATTGGAGTTTTATGTTTCTTACGATGTAAACATATGCATATCTTTAAAATATTATTCTATAATAAGACAACGTCTTATCTAACTCTATTACTATAAACAGTTCCTGCAAAATGACACCTGAGATATGTGTCTCAAAGTGTTACAGTACTTGTGTCTCCCAGTGAAACATGCTACACAACATTTTCTGAAAACAACTTCACATTTTCTCTGTTTCTACTTTCATTTACCACCACAGGAACTAGAAGTACTTTTCTTAGGGTCTTTTCTCAGAAGCATTTCTTGATAAATATTCCAATAAAATGCTCTTGATCAAAATTGAACAAAATTGGCTAAAAGAGAAGAAAGCTGTATTATCTCAGAAGAGCAGAGTTACCATATGGGGCTTGGGAATATGTTAGCTTTTACCTAAGTCACTGTTTATTCTAGAAGATCCCTTCAGCTCCTCTCTCTTCTAACTGGTTAAGTTAGAGGATTTCTGACCAGTGAAGGAGACACATTTTACTTTTTTTTTCCTACAGAATTTCTTGTAATTGAAACATTTCTTTCCTTAATTACTGAGAATGTTTTCCTATTTTCTTCTACGTTCAATTACCATCATCTTGGCATGCACACACTAGTACTGAGGATATACAATTTATAAAACTGTGCAAACTAATGCTGGAATTTAATTATGTTGCAAGGCTAAATTGATTTGATTTGTTTTTAGACATTGCATTTTAAAATGCTTAATGAAATAGTTGTCATTGAAAATGTTTATGTAGTAACAGGAACTAACAAACAATCATTCCAGGCACACAGACACAACAGATTGCTTGGCATCAAATATATTAAAAGATATGCTGAAAGGAATTTGTCATATGGAAAGAAAATTATTTTATTTAAAAACAAAATTGCCATTGAGAAATAAGAGAGCAGTGACTATCACAGTAAATAGTGATCAGTATTTCCATATATAGCATCATCATCCTCTTCTTTCATGTTAGTGGAGTACCAAACTATGTATAGAACCAAGAACCAAATAATAGAATAAAATATACAATTTTATAGGGCAGTTAAGTACTTTAAGCCTTTTGAATTACACAAATGATACAGTGCTAATTTATCTTAAGCTATAATCTAAAAGAACTGTATTTTATTCTTTATTGAATGACAATTTTGATAAGAAGATAACATACAATTTTCAATTCAAGAGGAAGAAAAATAGAGCCAGGGTGATGGCTGTGGGTATCAAGGACCTCACTACCAAGCCAGAAAACCTGAGCTCAATCCCAGAGACTCACAAAGTGGAAACAGGCAATTGATTCCTTCATGTTTTCTTTTGATCTCTGTCTCTCTGTCTCTCTCTCTCTCTGTCTCTCTCTCTCTCTCTGTCTCTCTCTCTCTCTCTCTCTGTCTCTGTCTCTCTCTCTCTCTCTCTGTTTCATACTGGTAGTCTTTTACCAAATAAAATAACTGTAATACAAAAAATCTTTTACCACATATTAAATTTCATAGAAGATGTTTAAAAAAGAGAAAAATAGGATATAAAATATCGTATTAAATGGAAAATGGGACATGAATATCTTGAGAAAAAATAAAACAGTAATGGTATGGTAAATCCATACACATATCTCATATCCATGTATCAGTAGTATAAAAAGTGTAAATAAATTAAATACACCTAGACATAATCCCACATACCTATGGACACTTGATCTTTGACAAAGAAGCCAAAATCATAAAGTGGAAAAAAGAAAGCCTCTTCAGCAAATGGAGTTAGTTCAACTGGCTGTTAGTATGTTTAAAAATGCAAATGATCCATATTTATCACCTTGTACAAAGTTCAAGTTCGAGTGGATCAAGGACCTCCTCACATAACCAGATGCACTGAAAATAATAGAAGAGAAAGTGGGGAAGAGGCTCAAATGCATTGGCTTAGGGGAAATTTTCCTGAACAGATCACCAATGGCTCAGGCTCTCAGATCAACAATTGACAATGGTACCTCATGAAACTGAAAAGCTTCTGTAAAGCAAAGGACACTGCCAATAAGACAAAACAGCAGCCTACAGATTGGGAAAACATCTTCACTAATTCTGCATTCAATAGAGGTTGAATATTCAAAATATACAAAGAACTCAAGTTAGGCTCCAGAAAAGCAAATAGCTTAATTAAAAAATGGGGTACAGAGCTAAACAGAATTCTCAACTGAGGAATCTCAAATGGTGGAGAAGCACTTAAAGAAATGTTCAACCTTAGTCATCAGGAAAATGCAAATCAAAACAACCCTGAGATTCCACCTCACACTAGTTAGAATGCTTAAGATCAAAATTTCAGGTGACAGCAGATGCTGGTGAGGATGTGGAGAAAGATGAAAACTCCTCCATTGCTGGTAGGATTACAAACTGGTACAACCACTCTGGAAATCAATCTGGCAATTACTCAAAATATTGGAAATCATTCTACCTGAAGACCTAGTATACCTCTCCTGGGCATGCATTAAAGACAAGGACATCATATGGATGGAACTAGAAAATATCATCCTGAGTGAGGTAACCCAGACCCCCCCCCCCAAATGCATCGTATGTACGCACTGATAAGAGGATATTAGTTTTCAAATGAGGAAGTAGTTACAAAGCTAAGAAAAGCTGCAATAAGCAAGCTTCCAAAACAATCTTAATCACACATAACTCATTTTAGAAAGGTATGGAAATAATAAAATAATAAAATAACCATATCTTCTAAATTGAAATAATTGCCTTCAGACAGATCAAATGCAAAGTCACAATGCAGCTTACCCAAGATTTAAAAGTAAATAATCCTAAAGAAGATATTGTACATTAACACTTGTAGTATAAAAAATGCACATGTGTACATGTGTGTATGTTATTGTGTTTGTGAGTGTGTGTGTTTGTGTGTGTAATATGTGCTTATGGTCCTCAGAGGACAATGTTGAGTGCCTAGCTCTGGCCTCTACCTTATTGCTTTGAGGTAGGGTCTCTCACTGGCAATAGGATAGCAAATGCCAGTAATATTCCTGTTTCTACCCCCTCCTCCTAGGGCTAGAGACCATGCACACCTCTGTATGCAGATTGTGGCATCTAAACTCCGGTCCTCGTGGGAAGGGAGCAGATTCTCTTACTCAACTATCAGTCTAGTCACCTCAAAGCAATGTTTATAGCAACATATAGACACTTAATTTTGTGTACTGGATAAAATATGTAAATGTGTTCATGTGAGGATAGGATTATCTTGTGACTAAATATCACTAAATGCATTAATAATTTATAAAGGTTCTGTTTACTATAAATCAGATAAAATAATGTAAAGACAAATTAGAATAAATGTATAGAACTTTAAGAAGAGATTAGAAGAATATTGTAAGATGAACGCAGTCCACGTATATTCCAATTCAAGAGAGCTGATGTAGTGAGAATATTGGTTTCTTAAAAACCCAGCTATGTTATGTGAATATATTTATGTTTTATTCCCAGGTGTGGAATAAGAGGTTGCTTCACAACAGGCAATTTTGATTTGCCTCTTGCACTAGCAGGGGCATGGTATTTACCAGCTGCAGATTGTTTAATGCTGGGGACTCTGGAGAGGGTCTCCACAGCTCTGGGAGAGCTGAGAGGATTCTGAGAGCTGCTGCTGCAATTTTATGAGAAGGAATTGGAGATAACCTGACTATGCAGAAGAAAATCTACACCCTTAAACACCAAGAGGAAATCAAAAGAGGTCTACATACTCTTTTACCTCTAACATACTTTCTCTTCCATGTAGTGTTGGGGGGTTGGAAAAGATTCTAGAGGAATAAAGGTTGGAAGGGTGAGAGCTATAAGAACCCAATAAAATGTAAAACAATACACCAACAAGTCAAGGTTACCAGAAGAACAAGGCTCAGAAAGTAAACTAAGCAGGGCTCAGGGGGGACTCACAGGGACTGAAGCAACAATCAGGAGCCTGTGTGAATCTAAGCTAGGTTATCTACAAATATGCTATGGTGTTTAGCTTGGTCTTCTTCTGGGACTCCCAAGAGTGAAAATGAGGTTGTTTTTGGTTCCTTTGCCTGCTCTGAGAACCCTTTTCCTCCTACCAGGTTGTCTTCTTCAGCTTTGATATAAGGTGATGTGCCTAAAGTTATTGTAACATGTTATGCTGTGTTTAGTTGATATGTCTGGGAGGTGTGCTTTTATTCTGACAGGAAAATGAGGAGGATCTGAATGAGTGGGAGGGACTTGGAGTAATGGAAGAAGGTGAAACTGTGCTAGGATACAGTGTATGAGAAAAGAATAGCTTAAATGCCACCCAATGACACAAAACACCCACTTTCTAAGTTTTAACTCTCAATGGACAATGAATATAAGAATGTTTTATACAGGTTCCTTATCAGAGAAATCTTAAGTCAATATACATAAAGATGACTAACCCCAACATGAAAGAAAATGAACCATTTTTAAACTGAGTCATTAGCTACAGTGTAGAACAACTGAAGCTTTCAGAAAAGGAGGAAAAATCATTTTCTAAGCTTAATTCTATGGCCATGAGACTGTCTCCCTTAGTACACAAGGGGTAAAATATAAACAAGTATATTTACAAGAATGTGGACAGTAATATTTACAACCATACTGGTGATGACAACCAAAATATAGCAGTTAAAATGTCTGGATATTAGACCAATGCCTTGTGCCAAATTCACATAAGACAATAATAAACTGCATGCTTCTGAATAGAACATTTCACTAAAGTAGTTTTTTTAATATAATTTTATTAATCTCTACATGGCATAGTATTTGTGCTACATATATTAAAGCTAAGAAGTCATTTTCTTTATTGAGATATATAAATTGCATATAGTTGGATGATATATATTTTACAGTCTGCTTATTGCTATCATCCCTTAACTGGTGAATTTAAATCATTTATATTTTAAGTAATTTTGGTATCTGAGAACTTCAGTATCAATTTGTTATCTGATTTCTATTTGTTTTATCTTTGTTCTTATTTTCTGCTTCAGTTTCACTGATTATTAATGTAATTGTTTTACTAATCCATATCACAAAGACATGGAAATTAAACAGGATATTAGAAAATATCTTGGATTTTAGGGAAAATGAAATAAAGTTATTTTGCTCTGCTAATGAGGTTATAACACATAACTTTTCATAAAGTCAGGTAAACTGGGATCTTTACTCTCATTGATGGTATTTTATAATGAATGTAAATTTAATGTAGCTAAAATTTCATTTGGAAAAGATTTTCTTATAATAAAGAGCTCCACATGACACTATTTATATTCTTATTTTATATGAAATATATTAAAAGTCAAATAGAAATGAATTAATCTTTTTTAATAAAATAGAATGAATTATCTGAAATATCATCAAATTGCATAGTTCCCCATGATTGCAATGTAGCCTCAGTAGAAATATATTTAAAGCACAACAAAATAAATTCCAAAATAAATTAGTCTGTGCAGAAACAAAGAAATGTGTTTCAGTTTGAATGCTCAGAGTCTGAGGAGCTGAGAAAAAACACCAGCTAGATATGGTAAGAGGTCATCTTCAGATATACACAAAGCTCAAAACCAGCCTGGGCTCTCTGGGATCCTGTCTAAACCAGCCTGTTATAAAAAAAAATTGATAAGGACAGCAAGATAAAAGCATGGAAAATAAGATTCACATTGTGGGAAGTACTATAATTCAGAAAACTTAATGGAATTATTGGTTATGATATCAATATATTGAGATAGCACTTTACTCTACTTGAATGCATACATTTACATTAGTACTCCCTAGGATTATTATCTTTCATTAGCTGACTTTGGGAGGCAACCAGGTGGTATTTCACAATTACTAATCAAACTTCAGAGGAGGAGCAGTTGAATCATCTACACTGTTCTGGAAGTTTCTCAGCAGAACTCATAGGTCTGGAATATTCTGCAGATGGTGGAGATGGCAGCCGACCATTTTACAGCTTAGTCCCAGTCTAGGACACACAATTGTCACCCTGACCACTGTAGTACTTCCTGGAATAGCACATGGCATTGCTGTAGAACGACAGCTTAGATCCAATTGAGGAGTGGGGAATGGCACAGACAGACCTTCTTGTGGCTTTCAAGAGTGGATAGAAGGGGGCTGAGAAGATGGTTCCATCAGTAATTGACTTGACACACAAGCTGGAGAAACTTCCGTGTGTGGTACTAACAGTTACAGTTTATGTCTCTCCAGTTTAGTTGGATTTGACAAACTGGCTTAACTCAAGTTTCAGACTGACTTTTAAAATCATTCTCAATGAATTTATGATTGTCCTCAAATTGGCATCTGTTGAAGACATGTCATGCAGGGAAAAAGAATGAAAGGGTAGGAAGAACACTGCAAATGTGCATACTAATGTCCAGTCACGGTGTCCTTATCAACAGTCCTCTGGGCAATGCACATGACACTATGTTGACATCTTGAGTTTCCTGAGTGAAACATGACTATGTCAAAGGTGAAAGCGATTGGATTGGGAATATTTGAACCTGCATATTTGAAAAACAATGAACATCTAGGCAAAAATAAAACATCCTCATGTTTATTTAAAAACTGATAAACTTGCCGGGCATGGTGGTACACGCCTTTAATCCCATCACTCGGGAGGCAGAGGCAGGCAGATTTCTGAGTTCAAGGCCAGCCTGGTCTACAAAGTGAGTTCCAGGACAGCCAGGGCTATATAGAGAAACCCTGTCTCTGAAAAACAAAAAAACATATAAACAAACAAAAAACAAAACAAAAAACCTGATAAACTCTCTTATGGTTTCAATAAACTTATCAAACACTAGAGAATGTGTGTGATTTTCTAAGTATTTTAAATAAAAAGGTATATTTAGAAGCCATAATTTTCATCTCTGTTGGTAAGCCAGCGTGGTGTTAGCAGTGCTAAAGCTTTCAGTATGTGAAAACGAATGGGTTACACTCTGGTTGGCATATTTTAAAAGGTGAGAATAATTTCATAACATAGGGTTCTAAAATATGAAATCCAAGCACAGGTGCTATGAAAGGCACATGCATACAAACACACAGAACACAAGTGCTCTGGTGTGAAGTACAGCTACTGTAGAAAATACTTGTTTTATGTATATTTTTTAATTTTTGAGATTATAACCATAACTTTCCTCTCTTTACTTTCTTCATTCCAGACCCTCCTACATACCTCTCTTCACTATTCTGCCAATTTATGGACTCTTTTACATTAATTATTGTGGCATGCATATACGTGTATACATGTGTATTTCTAGCTATAATCTGCTCAGTCATTATAGTTTTAATTGTGTGCTTTCAGAAATGACCTTTTGGCACTTTTGGAGTCTTCCATTTGCCTATATTGCATGTTTAAGGTTGAGGGTTCTTGGGTTTTTCCCTGTTCACTCTGACATGTGCATTAGTCAGGGGTGTGGGTTTGGGGAGAGCTGTCCCAATGGCATGAACATGTGAGAGCTGTCCTCATCCTTCTCTGACCACCACACTTAGGGGAGCTGGCCCCACCACTCATAAACTGCCACAAAGTGGCAGTGGCATGGGTACAGGAGAGCTGTAACCTAACCTCAGGATCTCCATACTTTGGGGCAACAGCTGAATAGCTGAGAGGAGTCTCAGTGAGGGACCAGTATTGATTTTATAGCAGAAGCCAGACACCTTGAATCAGACCAGCAACACATTGCAATCAATGATCATTTGCAAGCAAAGCTACTTGGGCAAAATGATACACTGTGTGACACACCACAGTTCCATTTCTTGTTATGTGTAAAAAACATATGTGATACAGAGGCAGGAAAGAAGGAGGAATAAAGTGGCAGACAGGTGGCAGAACTGGAGACAAGATAACTGAGACAGGTGTGAGAGAACACTGGGGTTGAAAGAGGAAAAGGTTACTGCCTACGGGGGTCAGCAAGATTTTCTTATTTTTATTTTTTTAATTTCCTTTTAGGGGTGACAAGAGTTGAGGGGAGAGATGGGAAATGGGTGAGATTAGGGTACACAATGTGAAATTCCCAAAGCATCAATAAAAAAATTAAGTTAAAAAATAACTATAGAAACAAGCTAAGTGTAGTCTTTAATCTGCATCAAGGAATCATCTCTTTGAAACAGATGGTGACCACTACAGAAAATCACAACCAATCAAAATGCAGAGTTGTAGAGCCAGTCTTTTTTTTTTCATTTTTATTAGATATTTTCTTCATTTACATTTCACATTTTCTCCCGAAAATCCCCTAAACCCTCCCCCATCCCCACCCTGATCCCCTACCCACCTCATCCACTCCCCCCATTGGCCCTGGCGTTCCCCTGTACTGGGGCATATAAAGTTTGTATGACCAAGGGGCCTCTCTTCCCAATGATGGCCAGTTTTAATGGAGAGACCTACAAAACACTCCTGCACCAAAAAGGCTCATGTGTCATTACAGAAGAGGGTATAGAAAGGTTGTACAAGCCAGAGGATCAAGGAATATGATATAAGATTGTGTCTCTTAGTAATGTAAGAAAGTACACACATAATGTCTCATCAACATGTTTACTCAAACATGAAGGGAAATATTTGCTTTAAAAACAAAATGAAAGCATAGAGAGGAAATGGTAGATATAAAAAACATATGAATATAAGTGTTTATGGTTTGTTAGTAAGAATTGGTATTTTTGTCCTATCATTTTTATTTATTTTATTTTATTTTATTTTAATTGAGAAGGTAAGTGGTATTTATTTTATTTTCCTGCTAAATTTTGGGAATATTTTCTTTTTCATTTTTTAAAATTTAGTATTTTTTATTTATTAGATTACTTTATTTATTTACATTCAAAATATTACCCTCTTCCCTGTCCCCTCTCCCAGAGCCTTTTCCCCTTCCCATTCACATTTCTTCTGAGACTGTGCTCCCTACATTCCCTCACACACACCAACACCCATACCTCCTCCCTGCCTCTGTCATTCCTCTTGGCTGGAGCATCAAATACCTACAAGATTAGGTGCACCCTCTCCTACTGAGGCCAGGCAAGGAAGTCCTCTGCTACATATGTGCCAGGGGCCACAGAACAGCCCATGTATGCTTTTTGGTAGGTGGCTTAGTCTCTGGGAGCTCTGAGAGGTTCTGTTAGTTGTTAATGTTGGTCTTCTTATAGGGTTGCAATCTCATTCAGTTCCTTCAATTTTTCCCTTAACTCTATAGGTGTCCCTGACCTCAGTCCAATGGTTGGCTATAAGAATTTGCACCTGTCTCAGTCAGCTGCTGGTAGAGACTCTCAAAGTACAGCTATACCAGACTCCTGTTTGCAAACAAAACATGGTACCAGTAATAGTGTCAGGGTTTGATGCCTGATCATGGGCTGGATCCAAAGTTGGACCAGTCACTGGATGCCCTTCCCTTCAACTTCTGCTCCATTTTTGTCCCTGCATTTTCTTTAGTCAGGAACAATTCTGGGTTAAAAAATTTGAAGATGGGTAGGTAGACGGCCCCATCCCTCAACTGGGATATCTTTCTAGAGATGTCTCTTCAGGTTCCATCTCCCCACAATTGGGCATTTTGTCTAAGGTCATCTCCATTGAGCCCTGGGAACCTCTTACATCCCAGGTCTCTGGGACTTTCAAGAGGTTTCCTCCTGCCCGCCCCCCATCCTCTACAGCTTCATATTTCTATCCATTCTCCTGGCCCTCTGGGCTTATTCTCCTGTCTCCTCTCATAATGATCACAAATGGATAGTTTCCTGTCTCCATTCTCTCTCATTCCCAGAGGCAAACCTGCACATGTAACTTACAAATATTCACACATATGTTTGGGAGACTGTTGTAGACTAGAACATGTCAATGTTTGCCATAAATATGGTTTATCTAACAATACAAATCTATTTTACATATATATTGAGAGCCACGTTTGATGTAGACCACATATTATTAAGCACAGTTTCAGAAGAAATTTTATTTTTACAGATTGTCATATTATATTTATATTTATAAAGATGAAACAAAATAGACAAATTGGGTTTATTCATTCCCTCCCCCAAATAACTGATAATATAGATGCATTTTAGAGGCCATTAAAGTGATTCTTGTATTAGGATACTTGGAGGTACTTTGACTCAAAGATTTGAGTAGATGGAGCAGGTGCAGAAACTCCTCAGTAGAAGCCGCAGGACCAGTACCTTCTACAGCACAGTGGTTGGCAGCAGCCATAACCATAGCCACCATAGCCACCATAGCCACCATAGCCACCATAGCCACCACAGCCACAGCCACAGCCATAGCCACAGCCATAGCCATAGCCTAGGCCACCATAGCCATAGCCCAGGCCTCCATAATAACTGCCATAGTAACACATGGTGTCAGGAGTGGACTGTTCAGAGGGAGATAAGAATAGGTTCTTTGTGTCTGGGTGTTACCATTAGCCAGGGGCCTTTTATACACCTGGGTTGTTGTTGGGGAAACCACAGGCATTATAGTGTCTCACATTTCTCTACTATGCTTCAGAAAACATCATGAGCTTCATGCTTTAATGGACAGACAGAGATGCATAACTAAGATAATTGTAATCCTACCTCAGGATCTCCTGGTCAAATCATAGAAATCCTTTCATTTTCAAGACTCTAGACCATTATTCTTCTAGCATAGTGAATGTTCTACTATTCTTACTGAATACTGTTCTTCTTTTTCCATTTGTAGCCTAGGCTACAGAAAGGTCTTTGTGCTTTCTTTTCCATTGTTGTTATTTTTACTTTGTAATGAACTTATTTGTAGGACAACATTTCTGAAGAATTGCTCATGAAGAGTGAGCAATTTGTTGTTTACATTATACATAATTAGAAGCAAGTTTTCATCTTATGTGAATTTATCTAGGCTTATCCCTAAGTACATTGTTTTTCCTATATGTGGTTTTAAAACCATTGGAAGATAAAATGTCATTTTATGTGCAGAAACTGCTCAAGAGGGATCCAACATTCCACTTTGATAAACCTTAATTTAAAAACTTTTTTTTATTTTTTATGTGTTTAGGTTTTGGTTGAATGTATGTTTATTATGTAGATGTAATGTATGAAGGTATCATTTGTGGATTATGATTATCCTGGAAATGGAGTAAGAGAAGGTTGTAATTTGAATGGTGAGTACAGGGGTTTGAATCTGGGTCCTCTAGTAAGAGTAATCAGAGCTCTTAATCTATAAACAATGTTTCCAACTCTAATTTTACTTTTAAAAAATCATGATCTGCATATACTCTTAGACCTGAAAATCAATCTGTGGCATCTTACTTTCAACATTCATCCAATATCTGGTAAGATGACTTAGCGGGGTATTTGGTATGTAAATGTGGGGAACTTAGTTACAATCTCCCAAACTATGAGAAAAGCCATGAAACCACATGCCTATGCCCTATACTTAAAGTGCCAAGGTAGGGGGATACCCAGGGGACCCCACCTGCTCAGGGGAGAAGGGGAGGTGCATGGGAGAAAACTGTGGGAGGGGCTGACCAGGACAGTGTCAGTGAAAGGGATGTAAAGTGAATAGGTGAAAAGAAAAAAAAAAGAGCATAGAAAGGAATAAACATAAACTTCAAGACATACAACTTTTATAAGATCACATATGTAAGAGTTTGTTGCTTGCTTTTATACATGAGTAGATGAGAGTTCAAAAGCTTAGGTATAAAAAATGAAAACAAACAAGTTGTCTTGTAGCCAGTTAAAAAGGTTCTGCACAGCAAGACAATGTACATAATGGAAAACAACCAAAAAATAATTGAGCAGGTTTTGTTAAAGAATGGAGAATTAGTAACTAAAATAATAAATAAAATATATATGGAGTATCTATAAATAAGCAGCACAATAAAAATAGTTGTGTTAAAATGATTAGAGATTTTAATAGATATCAAAAGAAACCTGTAGATAGCCAAAGGGTAAAATAAAGTTCTATTTCACCACTGCCTCAAAATTGCAAGTCGAAGTTACAATGAGTCTGTTGTTAATTAAATGGTTACAGAGAGAAAATAGGTTATTTTAGTTATAGTTTCTATTGCTGTGATGAAACAATATGATCAATAGTAAATGGGTAGGAATGGTTTTATTTGGCTCACACTTGCACATCAATGTTCATTATCTAAGAAAGTCAGAACACAAACTCAGACAAGGCAAGAACTGGGAGGCAGGAGCTGATGCAGAAGCCATGGAGGGGTGCTGCTTACTAGCCTGCTCCTCATGGCTTGCTCAGCGTGTTTTATTATAAAACCCAGGACCAACAGTCCAGAGATGGCAACACCCACAATGATCTGGACCTCCTCCTTCAATCACTAATTAAGAAAATACCTTACAGTTGGGTTTTATGGAAGAATTTTCTCAATTGAGATTTCTTACTTTCCAGTGATTCTAGCTTGTGTTAAGTTGACATAAAACTAGATAGCACATGGGTCCTAGGAAACATAGAAAAGAACAGAACCCCTGTATATTTTTGAGAATAGTGTGATAACAGCCATTAGAGGAAGCACTAAATAGACTCCTTCCAAAATACTCATAGATCTAACTTCTGCTTCTTCTGAAAACTTAGGCAGCAGGCAAAAAGTTTTCATGACAGGGGTATGTAATCTAGTAACAAGTTCTTTGTGACAGTACTATAATAGCAGCACTGTGGAAACAATCAAAGTGTTTATCACACTGTCCCTTCTGTGCTCCATGTTCGAATCTATACCTCTACCTGCAAACCTGGATCTGCATTCTACTACCTGGGCCACAGATCAGCCTGTCTTCCAGGAAGCCTGCTACCACCTGGAAGAATCAGGTGAGATACCCCTGCCATAATCTCCTGCCTGCTGAGAACCCAGAAAGCCCAGCAGCTGTGAAGTCTGTCTCATCTTCTCTATGCTCCATCTTCTGATCCATACCTCTACCTGACATCATGTATCTGCACTACATTCATGTACCATAGCTTAGCCTGCTTCCTTGAAGGCCTGATGACACCAAGAACAACCAGCTCTTCCTGCTTTCCTGAAGTCCTGCTGCCACCTGGAACAATGAGGACAAGCAGGTCAACCAGCTCTGCTTGCTTACTTGGAGGCCTGATGTCATCCAAGACAACCAGGGATCTGATGCCATTAGGGACTACCACATTTACCTGAAGTCCTAGAGGTCTGCTACCACCAGGAAATACCAGGCCAGCCAATACCAGAGACAACCAGCTGGCTAAAGTCCAGCACAAGAACACAATCAATAAAAGCCAGGGCCATCTGGCACCATCAGATCCCAGCTCTCCTACTACAGCAAGCACTGGATATCCTTACATACCTGAAGAGCAAGACAATGACTTTAAACCAAAAATTATGAAGATGATAGAGGTCTTTAAGGAAGAAATAAATGAATACTTTAAAGAAATGCAGGAAAATACAATCAAACAGAGGAAGGCCTTTGAAACACACAAAAATACAAACAGGTGAAGGAAATAAACAAAATAGTTTAATACCTGAAAATGGAAATAGAAACAATAAAGAAAACACAAACAGAGGAAACCCTGGAGATGGAAAATCTAGGAAAGAACAAGAACTACAGATGCAAACATCACTAACAGTACAAAAGATGAAAGAGAGACTCTCAGACATAGAAGATACCATAGAAGATATTGATATATCTGTCAAAATATGTCAAATCTAAAAAGTTTATAATACAAAACATCCAGGAAATTTTGTATACTATGAAAAGACCAAACCTGAGAATCATAGGAATACAAGAAGACTCCCAAGTTAAAGACCTGAAAAATATCTCTGATAAAGTCATAGAAAAAAATTCCCTAACCTAAAGAAATGACTATAAATGTTCAATAAGGTTACCGAACACCAAATAGATTGGTCTAGAAAAGAAAATCCTCTGGTCACATAATAATCAAAACACTAAATCTACAGAAGCAAGAATATCAAAAGCTTCAAGAGAAAAAGACCAAGTACTATATAAAGGCAGGCCTATCAGAATTATACCTAACTTTTCAACATGGATTCTAAAAGCCAGAAGAGGCTGGGCAGACATCTTCCAAACCCTAAGAGACAACAGATTTCAACCCATACTACTATACCCAACAAAACTTTCAATCAACACAGATGAAGAAACCAAGCTATATCACGACAAAGCCAAATTTATATAATATCTTTCTACTGATCCAGCAATATAGAGAATACTTGTCACCAGGAAGACATCTCGGTCTGAACAGCTATACCCAAATGTAAGGGCATCGACATTCATAAAAGGGACATTACTAAAGCTTAAATCACACACAGAAGCCCACACATTAATAGTGGGAGACTTCTACAACCCACTCTCAGCAATGGACAGGTCATCAAAACATAAAACAAACAGAGAAATAATGAAACTATCAGAAGTTATGAATGAAAAGAACATAATAGATATCTACAGAATATTTCACCTAAACAGAAAAAGAATATACTCCGCACCTCATGGAACCTTCTCAAAAACTGACCATTTACTTGGTCACAAAGACTCTACAGATACAAGGAAATTGAAATATCCCCTTGCATCTTTTCAGATCACCAGGGATTAAAACTGGAATTCAACAACAAATGACAGAAAGCCTACAAACTCATGGAAACCAGAAAAATAAAGATAGAAATTCAAGACTCTCTAGAATTCTATGAATATGAAGGGACAACATACCTAAACTTAAGGGACACAATGAAAGCTATGGTAAGATGAAAGCTCATAGCATTAAGTACCTTTATAATGAAACTGGAGATTTCTAAGGACTTAAAAGCACACCTGAAAACTCTAGAAAAAAAGCAAACACACCAAACAGGAGTACATGGCATGAAGCTCAGAGCTGAAATCAATAATCAGAAACAAAGAGAAAGAGAACAATAAAAGTAACAAAAATATTACATCTTACTTCAACAGCTTATTCTCTAGAAAATTAAAAAATATATAAACAAAATGGATGATTTTCTGGATAGATACCACTTACCAAAGTTAAAACAAGATCAGGTAAACTATATAAATACTCCTATAATCCCTAAGAAAGGAACCATGAAATATCTCCCAACAAAGAAAAACCCATGTCTATATGGTTTCAGCACAGAATTCTACCACACATTCGAAGGAGAGGTAATAACAATACTCCTTATACTATTTGATAAAATAGTAACAGAAGGAACATTGCCAAACTCATTGTATAAGGCCACAATCACTGATACCTAAACCAAACAAAAAGTCAACAAAGAGAATTTTAGACCAATCTACCTTAGGAACATTGATGCAAAACTACTTAATAAAATACTCACAAACCAAATTCAATAACACATCAAAACCATCATCCACTATTATGATGATGATCATTCAATTAATGCAAGGGTGGTTCAGTTTATACAAATCCATCAATGTAATCCACCATATAAACTAATTGAAAAACAAAACAAAACAAAACAAGACACATGAACATCTCATTAGATGCTGAAAATGCCTTTGACAAAATACAACACCCCTTCATGTTAGTGTCTTGGAGAGATCAGGGATAGAAGGCACATACCTAAACACAATAAGTGCAATATCTAGCAACACAATAACCAACATCAAAGTACATGGAGGGAAACTTAAAGCAATTCCACTAAAATCAGGGACAAGCCAAGGCTGTTCTCTTCCTATTTTTTTAATTATAGTACTTGAAGTTCTAGCTTGAGCAACAAGACAACTAACAGAGATCAAGGGAATACAAATTGGAAAGGAAGGAGTCAAAGTGTCTCTATTTGCAGCTACTATATGATAATATGCATAAGTGACCGCAAATCTCTACCAGAGAACTTGTACAGCTGATAAACACCTTCATCAAAATGATTGGATAAAAAATTAACTCAAAAAATTAGTAGCCATCCTTTATACAAGTGATAAACTGGCTGAGAAAGAAATTAAGAAAACAATATCCTTCACAACAGTCACAAATAATATAAAATATCTTGCTGGAACTCTAACCATGCAAGTGAAAGATCTGTATGACAAGAACTTCAAGTCCCTGAAGAAAGAAATTGAAGAAGATATCAGAAGATGAAAAGATCTACCATGATCATGGATAGATAGGATTACCATAGTGAAAATGGCCATCTACCAAAGCAATCTATAGATTCATACAATTCCCATCAAAATTCTAACACAATTCTTTACAGACCTTGAAAGAACAATTTTAACCTCATATTAAAACACAAATAAGACAGAAGAGGTAAACAAATCCTATACTATAGAAGGATTTCCAGAGATATCCCCACCATCCCTGATTTCAAGCTGTACTACAGAGCAATAGTAATGAAAATTGTGTGGTATTTATATAGAAACAGACAATTTGATCAATAGAATGAATCAAGGATCCAGAAATAAACACATGCATGTATAGTCACTTGATTCTTTACAAAGAAGACAAAACTATACAATTGAAAAAAAGAAGGCATTTTCAACAAATAGTTCTAGTCTAACTGGATGTATACATGTAGAAGAATGGCAAAAGATCAATATTTACCACCATGAACAACATTTAAGTCCAAGTATATCAATGATATCAACATAAAGGAGGATACATTATATCTAATAGAGAGAAAATGGGAAATAGCCTTGAACTCTTAGGAACAGAAAACAAACTTCCTGTACAGAATGCCAGTAGCTCAAGCACTAAGGCCAACAATTAAATGAGACTTCATGAAACTGAAAATCTTATGTAAGGCAAAGGACACTGACAATAGAACACAATGGCAGACTACAGATTTAGAGAAAATCTTCCCCAACCCTACATCTGACAGAGGGCTCATACCAAAAATATACAAAAACTCAAGAAGCTAGACACCAAGAACCCAAATAACCCAATTAAAAATGGGGTACAGTGCTAAATAGAAAATTCTCAACAAAGGAATTTCAAATGGCTGAGAAATGTTCAATGTGCTTAGTTATCAGGGAATTGCAAACCTAAGATTGTAACTTACACTCATCAGAATGGTTAAACATGACAAACTCAAGGTTTAGTACATGCTGGTGAGGATGTCAAGAAAGGAGAACATTCCTCCATTGATGGTGAGATTGCAAACTGGTACAACCACTCTGGAAATCAATCAGGCAGCTTCTCAGAGAACTGGGATGAGTTCTACATCAAGGCCCATCTATATCACTCCTGGACATATACCCAGAGATGCTCCACCATCCCACAAAGACACCTGCTTAACTGTCTTCACAGCAGCTTTATTTGTAATAGCCCAACCCTGAAAACAACTCAGACGCCCTTCAACTGAAGACTGAATACAGAAAATGTGACTCATTTACACAGTAGAGTACTACCCAGCTATTAAAAACAAGGACATCATGAGATTTTAAGGCAAATGGATGGAATTAAAAATATTATTCTGAGTGAGGTGACCCAGACCAAAACAGACATGCATGGTAGGTACTCACTTATAAATGGATAATAGCCGAAAAATAAAGGATAACCACTAAACACTCTACAGATCCAAAGAAGCTAAACAAAAAGGAAACCCCAACTGAGGACAATTGAACCTCCTTGAAATGGGGAATAAGCTAGTCATGAGTGGCAGATGGAGGGATGGAATTAGGTGGGAGGAAAATTGGAGATGTTCAGGATCAGGTGTGTGGAGAGACAGCCATGGGCCCAGGAGAATGAATGGAAATCAGTGGCTGGTGGGGGTGAGGAGGTGGGGGAATCTCGAGGATGTGCCAGAGACCTGGGATGGGGAAGGTTCCCAGGAATCTATAGGCGTGACTTTAGCTGAGATTCATAGTAGTATGAATCTGGAATCTGAAGTATCCATCTCCTGTAGCCAGGTAAGACCCCAGTGGAGGGATAAGGAGAGAAATCCACCCACAAAACTTTGAACCCAAACTTTGCCCTGACTATAAGAAGTGCAGGAACAAAGATGGAACAGAGACTGAAGAAATGTCCAACCAATAACTGACCCAATTTGAGAGCCACCCAAAGGGCAAGCACCCATCCCAAGAGCAAGCACCAATCACAAAGACTATTAATGATTCTTTGATATGCTTTCAGACAGAAGGCTAGTATAAATTGTCCTCTTAGAGGCTCCATCCAGCAGCTGACTGAAACAGATGCAGTGGAATATAGCCAAACATTGGATGGAACTTATGCAAGAATGAGGGGAAGGACTTAGGGCTCCGAAGGAACTCCACAGGAAAAAGAACAGAAACAAATAACTGGTCCCTTGGAGACTTAGAGACTGAACCACCAACCAAAGGACATACATAGTCTGGACCAAGGCCTCCTCACAAATGTAGCAGATGTGCAGCTTGGATGGTCTTCATGTGAGCTCCAAAGAAACTGGAGTCTGGATTGTCCAAAACCTGTTTCCTGTCTGTCGGTCCCTTTTCTCTAACTGGGCTGCCTTGTCTGTCTTTAGTGGGAGAGAATAGAACTAGCCCTGCAGATACTTGATATGTCAGGGTAAGGGATATCAAAGGTGGGGGATCTCCACCATCTCAGAGGAGAAGTGGAGGGGGAATGGAGAATGATCCTGTGAGAAAAGGAACAGGAGGAGAGATGGGCAGCAGTCAAGATGTAAAGTGAATAAATAAATAAATGAAAAAACCCACAAAATGTCTATCAATATATAAATCTTGAATCAAAATGTTTGCCTTGATTCTCCCCTTCTTTCTTATTCTCTCTTCTTTACTCTTCTCCCACTTATTCACTATTACATATGAGTGATGAAGCAGACACACACACACACACACACACACACACACACACACACACACACACATACATATGCCAAACCAATATACATTAATAAAACATCAGGAAAAGAGTATTTTCAAAGAAATAGTTTATTCATAATCATATGTTAATTTCCCCCACAGAATCTCGGTGTAATCAGAATTAGAAGGATTCTGAAACCCTCTGAAAGCTGTCACACATTCCACCTGGAGATGAGGATTCAGACGGAAATGCTGCTTTTCACTCATCTTCCTCAGATTTGAGTATAATGTTGGAATTTTGGAAGATACTTAAGAATTCTTGATTTGAACTGATGTCTTCCAGTAAGACAGCAGGTTATACCCAATAGACTGAGCAGATGTTGAAACCCCTCAGTAGAAGCCACAGGACCAGTACCTTCTACAGCACAGTGGACGACAACAGCCATAACCGTAGCTACCATAGCCACCATAGCCACAGCCATAGCCACAGCCATAGCCACAGCCATAGCCATAGCCTAGGCCACCATAGCCATAGCCCAGGCCTCCATAATATCCTCCATAGTAACACATGGTGTCAGAAGTACACTGTTCAGTTGTGGACTGGTAGTATGTTCTTCGAGTTTGAGTCTGGGTGTAACCATCTGCTAAGAGCCTTTTATACACTGAGATGTTTGGGAGGGAAAACCACAGGTATTATCATACATCTCTTCACTATGCCTCAGAGAACACCACAAGTTATATGAATTCCTGGATATATACGCTGCATAACTCAAATAATTGTATTTCTATGTCACAATTCTATGGTCAAATAATGACATATCTGGCATAAAATTGTGTTTCCCTTTTCAACAGATTGTCTAGTATTATATTACTCTTTACTTTTAGTTTATTGAGGACATATGACCTAGTTGACTCATGCAGTACAATTTATTAAAATAGTATTTTCTTACTTATATTATTTTGCATCTAATATTCCCGATATGCCACCAGAACTGTTTCCCTTCCCTTCCCTTCCCTTCCCTTCCCTTCCCTTCCCTTCCCNTCCTCTTTTTCTTCTCATTTCTGTTTTCTTTCCTTCTTTCTCACTTCATTTATTTCTTTCTTTTCTTATTTTTTTACATTTTCTGCTTTTGATTTGTGTTGTCTTTGTGAAATGAGTATTTTATTTAATTATTTTATTTATTTACATTCCAAACATTTCCACATCCCAGTCCCCCGTTCTCAAGTTTTTCACTCCATCCCACCTCCCTTCTTCTCCTCTGAGACCACGCTCCCCCACCTGCCCACCCACTCCCACCTCACCCCCACAAGCATCCCTCTTCCTTGAGATATCAGTTTCCACAGATTAAGTGAATCTTTTCCCACTGAGGCCATTCAAGGCTGTCTTCTGCTACACATATGCCCAGGGCCATGAATCAGTCCATGCATGTTGCTTGGTTTCTGGCTTAGTTTCTGGGAAACCTGAGGGGTCCAGGTTAGTTGAAACTGTTGTTCGTCATATGGAGTTTCAATCCCCTTCGGTTCCTTCAGTCTTTCCTCTAACTGTTCCATATTAGTTCTAGACCTCCATCTAATGGTTGGCTGTTTATTTGTGCATTTGTCTCAGTCAGCTGCTGATAGAGCCTCTCAAAGGACAGCCATGTCAGGCTCCTGTCTGCACATACAATATGGCTTCTGGAATAGTGTCAGAATTTAGTGTGTCTCAAGTTGGGCCTGTTACAGGGTGACCTTTCTTTCAGTCTCTGATCCATTTTTGTCCCTATATTTCCTTTAGACAGCAAAAATTCTGGGTTATTAATTTTGAAGATGGATGGGTGGTCCACTGCCTCAACTGTGAGCCATTTCTATCTGTCAGAGGTGATCTCTTCCAGTTCTATCCTCCTACTGTTGGGCATTTTGGCTAATGCCATTCCCATTGAGCCTCTCACATTCCAGGTCTCTGTGACTTTCTAGAGGCTCCCCCTGCTCCCTACCTCCCATTGCTGTGTATTTTGATTCATTCTCTTGGCCCTTTGGGTGACTCTCCTGTCTCTTCCCAAGACAAGGCTGCACACTCTCTCCACATCTATTCAATATAGTACACTAAGTTCTAGCTAGAGTAATAAGACAACAAAAGGAGATCAAGGTGATAAAAGAAGTTAAGATATCACTATTTGTGGATAATATGATAGTATACATAACCGACCACAAAAATTCTGTCAGAGAACTTTGACAAATGATAAACAACTTCAGCAAAGTGGATGGATATAAAATTAGTAGCCTTCATATATACAAGTGATATATAGCTCGAGAAAGAAAATAGAGAAACAGCACCTTTCACAATAGTCACAAAAAATATAAAATATCTTGGTATAACTTTAACCAAACAGGTGAAAGATTTGTATGACAGAAACTTCAAGTCTCTGAAGAAAGAAATTAAAGACCACAGAAGATGTAAAGATCTTCCATGCTCATGGATTGGTAGGATTAACACAGTAAAAATGCCCATCCTAGCAAAAGCAATCTACAGATTCAACCTAATTCCTAGCAAACTTCCAACACAATTCTTCACAAACATGGGAAGAACATTTCTCAACTTCATATGGACAAAGAAAAAGTGCAGGATAGAGAAAACAATTCTTAAAAATAAAAGAGCATCTAGAAGAATAACCATCTGCGACTTCAAGCTGTACTACAGAGAAATAATGATAAAAACCAAATGGTATTCGTACAGAGACAGACAGGAAAATCCATGGAATAGAATTAAAGACCCAGAAATAAACCCACATGCCTGTGGAAGTTTGATCTTTGACAAAGAGGGCAAAACCATAAAGTGGAAAAATGAAAGTATCTTTAATAAATAGTGCTGGTCTAACTTGTGGTCTGCGTGTAGAAGAATGTAAATTGATCCATATTTATCTCTTTGTCCAACTGGATCAAGGATCTCCACATAAAATCAGATATACTGAATCTAATAGGCAAGAAAGTGGGAAATAGCTTTGAAAACATTGGCACAGGGGAAAATTTCCTGAACAAAAACATCAATGTCTCAGGCTCTAAGATCAACAATTGACAAATGGGACCTCGTGGAACTGAAAAGCTTATTTAGGCAAAGGATTCTGTCAATAGAATAAAATGGTAACCTACAGATTGGGAAAAGATCTTCACTAACCCTACATCCAATAGAGGGCTAATATTACAAAAAAAAAAAAAGTAGAACTCAAGAAGTTAGATTCCAAAGAAACCAAATAACCCAATTAAAAAGTAGGGCACAGAGCTAAACAAAGAATTCTCGGCCGGGCGTGGTGGCGCACGCCTTTAATTCCAGCACTCGGGAGGCAGAGGCAGGCGAATTTCTGAGTTCGAGGCCAGCCTGGTCTACAAAGTGAGTTCCAGGACAGCCAGGGCTATACAGAGAAACCCTGTCTTGAAAAACCAAAAAAAAAAAAAAAAAAAAGAATTCTCAACAGAGGAATCTTGAATGGCTGAGAAGCACTTAAAGACATGTTCACCATCCTTAATCAACAGGGAAATGGAAATCGAAAGGCCATTGAGATTCTACTTTATACTAATCAGCATGGGCAAAATATAAAAGGCAATCAATAATATATGCTGGTGAGGATGTGAAGATTCCATTGCTGGTGAAATTGCCAGCTGGTACAACCACTCTGGAAATCAGTCTGGCGGTTCCTCCGAATATTGGAAATTGTTCTACCTGAAGACCCAGCTATATCACTGCTGGGAATATACCCAAAAGATGCTCCACAATGCCACAATGCCACATGCTCCACTATGTTCATAGCAGCCTTATTTATAATACCCAGAAGCTGCAAATAACCCAGACATCCCTCAACAAAAGGATGGATACAGAAAATGTGGTTCATTCACACAATGGAATACTATCCAGCTATTTAAAAAACGAGGACTTCATGGATTTTGCAGGCAACTGGGTGGAACTAGAAAATATCCTGAGTGGGTAACCCAGACTCAAAAGTACATGCATGGTATCTACTACTCAGTGGATATTAGCCAAAAAGTTTAGAATACCCATGATACAATTCATTACATTCATTACACGTAGGAAGTGTAAAAAGAAGAAAGGCCCAAGTTTGCATACCTGAAACTCGCTTAGAAGGGGAACAAAATAATTATAGAAGGTAGAGGGGGGAGGAAACTGTGTGGGAGACACAAAGGGAAAGGATCGGGTATAGGGAGAGACAGGTGAAATGAGTTTTCTGTCAATATCTTCTGAGTCTCTAATACAGAATGCGTTGAGTGTTAATTAGTTTTTTTTTTTTAGTAGTAATTAGTGTTGTAAATGTCTCCTACAAATGAGTAGTCCCTGGAAATACTGAGTTGTCTTTTTCACGTACATAGGAATGAGGTTGGCGTTTTCAGTGAGCATGTAGATGTCTGATTCCAATATTCACACAAATATAGATTAAGATGCTGAGGGAAATTTTGGAGAACCTGCAGAATAGGAATTTTTTTTTTAGAAAATGAGAAGTCTATGATGAGAGATCTGGAATCCTAGAGGTATCAGAGCAGCCCACAGGTTCAGAAACTGAGTGTCAGTCAATTAGCAAGAAAGCTTCCTCCTCAGACTGAATGGGAGCCTGACACAGGACCTGGGAAATGCCTGTTACTTATTGCACATGCATGAGCTGTAAGGACCTTACTGTTCAGACTAGTGAAACAATGCCATCAAAAAGATGCAGGTGAATTATTCTATATTTTTATTGTAAGTTATTAATTTATTTGTGTTTGTATTAAAATATAATATACTGTTAATCCCAATTTTAATAATCATGTTACTGCCTAAAACCCAATTCTCTATCACTTATTCATACAGCTTTATCAAAGTGGTAGCATTAGACAAAATGCCATTTTTTGGACAGTGAGTCTTGGATGGTAGGTGTGTGTACAAAGGTACATAGCTCGAATAACTCAAGTGTACCCAAATAATGCAAATAATTAACAGTGCCTACTTCCCTATACTCCATAACTATAAAACAACATTTTATCCCAAAAGTGGTACTTACAAAAGGTGAAATATAACCTGTTTACCTTTAAGATGTGTTAGTTCCTGTTTATCACTATAAATTTTCTTCTTATTGTTTTACTTTCTCTGTTGTAGCACGGTGTTTGTCACTAAGTCACAGAGACATTTAAAAGTATTTTTTTCTCAGAGTAGCTTGTTAAAGTTATTTAATTGCAAACATCTAATGCTAAGGTATTGAATGAATGCCTCTATATATTTTCATTAGAGTATGGGATATTAATTCTCATAGCAGATGAAATACACAATGGGATTAGAAACAAAAAAAAACAAATAAATAAAAGGACTTGTATTATTTACATGGTTTTTGAACTAACTTAATTTTCATGAATTCCTCTTTTTGTTTTCCTTTTTTGTGACCAAATTCATAACAGAAAAAGTTAATGAAAGGAACTGCTTATTTTGAGCATGATTTTTAAAATAGACATTTATTTACTTGTATGAATGTATGGATGTGTAAGCTTCTGCTACTTGTGTGCATAGGATTCTGTGAAATTGCCATTTCAGGATGTGTGATTTGCTCAGTGTGGGTGGTGGGAACTAAACTCCCAAATGTTCTTAACTGCAGAGCCATCTCTCTAGTTCAAGAATTGTGTATTCTGGCCTATGATTTCAGAGGATTCAGTCACAGTCACACTTGGACATATGAGCTTAAATAGAAATGTTAGTGCCAGGGAAATGTTAGTGACAGACAGGAGCCAATCTGATGGAACTCACAGAAGGGTCTTTATTCTATTTGCGCTATCGCAGCACCACCCCCACCCCTGCCCATTGCACTGTCACCACACAGGATGGTTTTTGTAAGCAGAAAGCAAGGAATATGTGTGCAAGCATCTAATTGGAAAGTCACTATGGCCTTTAACATAATTGCCTGGTGTTGTAAGTCATATCATCAACTTAACTTCTGCTCTCCTCTGCATTGGTGGTCATTAAGCAAGGTTTGGGGTTGTAACCTGGGGGTACAGGTTTGTTGGGGGAATAACCTGGAGATACTGGTCTAGTTGAGGGTGCAACCTGGAGATGCTGGTCTTGTTGGGGATTAGCCCAGAGACGGGTTTTGTTGGGGGGCAACTTGGAAACTAATGCTAGGTACCAGGTGTTATTTTACCTGAGTTCAAACTTAGGCCAGATTCTCTAAAATGGACTCTGAACTTAAAAGATTTGGCATCTCAGAACACTGTGGAAGCACAACCATACATAGCTTTTTATCTCATTTCAGGTAGGATGCAGAAAAAGGAATGGATCTGGAGTCTGTTATGACCTTCAAAGACATGCCCCTGGTGACTTAATTCTAGCTAGATTGTGCAGCCAAAATTCCCAATATACTAAACTGTCACCAAAAGGGGGGGTAGGCAAATGTTCAAAACTATGATAGTCAGTTTATATTTAAAACCTAGTATATATTAAGACAATGATTTTTGAATTAAATGAGAAGCAGTATGAAAATCAGAAACCCACTAAAACCTGATCAAGTTCTCACAGTAAAGCTAAGAGTAAGTATAAAAAAAGGTTGTTACAACAAAAAACAAAACCACAAACATACACAAAGTTGGACAAGTGTAAAGTACCCTCAAGAAGCCTCATATTATATACATAACTAATCTTACCGTAGTAAAATAAGATGAAGATCAACTTCTTCAGGTCAGTCACTTTAAATTACATGGTCTGATTTTTGTGTGTACTTGTGTCAGTAACTAAGTCCCAAGTTTCAAGCCAGATTGAGGTTGATGTGATGTCATAGATATTGACACTCGGCTGTCTTTTCTGAAATTATCTTGATTTTGAAAGTAGCTATGCCAACTGGACTATAGCCCATCTGCTCATGCGTATGATAAACCATGGTGGCACAGGAGGAGATTGTGCTTGTCTTGACCTACCTCAATATTGTTTCAAAAGACTGCTTCCTGTGAATATAAACATTCATTCCATTGAAGCTGTGCTCCAGATTCTGTTGAAGATGAATGAGATGAATGTTTAAGGTTTACAGAATTGTTCCAGATCCAAGTGTCAACGACAAGGCATGTAATAAAAAAAGAGAGAACTCCAAAGTATTTCGGTGAGATCTTGTATAAAATGAAAATTACCAATAAAACAACACACACACATGTTTCATTGAATGGACACATTTCATTGTGCATTAAACTTGAATTTTGTTCTATTTTGTTTTAAGTTTATAAAGAAAGCTTGTACCAATGAAGTCCAATTTTACCATGACTTAGAACTAAAATGTTTTCCCTGTAATGAGCCATAATTTATTCAATAAGTATTTATTGTTTACAAGGTACAGAAAGTTTTCAGATCATTTGTTAATACTTTTCATGTGAACCCATGATCTTCTTAAGATTAGATTGTGGGACTTTGAAAGAAATCTTTTTCAGAAAGGTAAAAGGGCCGTGAGGTAAAAAAAAATAAATAAATTGTAAAAGCTATAATGTATATTAGTTTTATAATTTCTTATTGCATTGCACATGTGTGTATGTATGCATATACATGTACCTTTACATTGCAGACTTTCTGTGTATGAGCATTTGTTTTATTAAGTACATGCATAAGAGTATATTAAATTGTGGAGCTTCACAAACACAGACCCAAGATTTAATAAGTGTCAATATTCTGCCATCAGCTCTCCCTGTTCCTGTGTAATTTTTAAAGTCAACCATTTCTGTGATACAATTTTCTTATCACTGTTTTATTACAAAAGGAGTTTCATATGTATGTATATCCATAAATCCATTTCCACACAAATGTGTAGCAAATCTTGGCATCCTCTAAAAGTTAACTCATGTTAAACTTTCTACAAATGCTTCAAAACATATTTTGTAGGCTTCTTTTTAGGATAGGACTCATATTACATTAAAATATATATCTTTCAGTTCTTTTAAGAGTTGTAATAGTCTGTGGGATGCTTGTTTCCTGATGAACTATTGGATACTGATTGATCAGAGCAGAGTGATTGATGGCTGTGGTCGCCATTTGTGTATGTAACACAGTGTCCACCAGATTCAAACAGATGGTTCTCAAATCCTGGTAGCTCGAATGAACCTCATTAAAATCAAATGAGCTGAGAAAGACACAGACACACAGACACACAGACACACACACACACACACAAACACAGAGAGAGACAGAGAGACAGAGAGACAGAGAGAGACAGAGAGAGACAGAGAGAGAGAGAATTAGAAAATATTTCTAGGCCATTTTATAAGTTTTGATAACTCTCTCTTTAGTTCAACAGAATATTTTTTATAATTATGTTATGTGCATTTAAATAGGTATAGCCATAGATGTCAAGAAGTGGTTTGATAACATGATCTTTTTGTAAAACAATAATTGTACTGATTGTTCCATTTCTGAGCCCATATCAGGTTGTATGGAATGAGGCATGACTTCCTTCCTAGGGAATAGACTTCAAATCCAATCCAAAAGTATGTGGTTTCTATTACAAAAAAAATTTATCACTATTCCACTGCAGGGCACATCTCTGGCAGGTAATTAGCTCTCAGTTGCCACACCTGAGTAAGTGTTTTGATGACTTTTCATTTCCCACAGCAGAAAAGAAGGTTTTATTTATTTATTTATTTATTTTTGAGAGGGGAGCACTGTGAGGGCTAGGCAGTAGAAAGAAAAGAAAACTTCTAAGTCAGCTCAAGATCCTGATTTAAAAATCTTGTCACTATTTCAGCATTTATGAGTTAGAGAAGTCTCATAAAGAGATGGATACCAGTGATAGAAATAATCAGAAATATGAATACCAGCAGAAACCAGCTCTGAGTACCAAGGATTGGCTCCTGTCCTACTTGGCCTTCCCCTGGAAGTACAAGAGAAATCCCGTGGAGACAAATAGGAGAATTTCTCACTCATGGGAATTGTAGACCATTATTAAGGGGAGAACATGATAAGTGATACATGTTAATCAATTTAACATATGAGACATTATTTACTGGTGCCATTCACACACAGCTTTTGTGTTAAAATGGGGAATGAGATATCTGTTTAACTGAATAGAGCTGAGTGGGGTCATGCATCTGACAGCTCAGCACAGAATCTTCCCTTTCTAAAGCATTTTCCAGGAAGGAATTACTTAGAACATCTTTGCCTTTGGCTTATGTGCTCATCGTGGACTAAAGAGAGATGGTCATAAAAGATTCATTAGCAGAACAGGCTAAATGCAAGGATAGTTGCTGCAAAAGTCTAGAGGAATCATGATTTTTTTCAGAAGTTGTAAGGTTTTACAGCATGTTTGGGATATCTTTTCTAACACCACTCACGCACAGACAGATAAATATAAACAAAAGGAAATCAGGCTCAATCCTGATTCCTACAAATTCTTGATTGTAAAGTATACTGAAAGCGTAAAGAAGAGTGGCTCTTTGTTACACCATTTCTGCTTCTGTTGCAATGGCTGTTAGTCACTATTTAATGTTCACTCTGTAGGGTAGTAGAGTTTAGAGATAAAGCACAGTAGTAGGATATTGTGGAGAAGAAAAACACTGCTTCTCCTAGGATGAGTGTGCAAACAATTAATGTGGACATTGATGAATTTGTTTTAGTGTTGAGTTACATAATTCACAAGCATAGTTAATATGATTATCTTTACTATCAAAGCAGACAGTGGGGAAAATTTCTGAATTTTCTCTTTATTTTTAGCCATAGGTTATATTACATGGCTAATCAACTAGATCTCTCTGAAGTTCTTATGAGTTATTTCCAATATTACTTGAAGAATTAAGTGTACCACTTTGGAAGATTGCTTATTTAAATTGCATAGATTCTTCATTCATTCATTCATTCATTCATTCATTCATTCACTCATTCTTGTTTTTAGCAGCATGGTTTTCCAGACAAAATGATAAGTTCTTTCTCCATTGCTAATGCCTCGATTGGTCTGAGATATATTTGCTCAGCAGAAAGTAGCCATGATAGATCTAATTCCTGAAGATTGAATTCCCAGTGTAAATCCCCCCAAATACTGTTCAGAAAAATTAAAATAGAAGTTCTATCATCCTAACAGTGGAAATGTCCATGACCATTGGCTTCCAAGAGGGAATATAGAAAAGGGAGTGAAGTCAATATTGGGTCAGGAAGCATCCATGTAGCAAAACAAAGACTGGAGTTTAGTCACCTGTCTCTTGTGAGCACTAGCATTCTCTCAACGTCTTGGTTCATTCAAAAGGAATTACTTCATGGTAGGGTTAGGAAGGCTCACAATAGTGTTGAAGGTGTCACTAATATTATTTAAGCTGTTTTTCGTGGTATAAATATGAATGCATGAGAAATGTGATTCTACATACCCTAAACAACCTAGAGATATGATAGAATGGGAAAAAAGTCTTCAGATTCTTTGTGGTATAAACTAGAGAAATCACAGGAGAATTTTAAAAAGGAGCAGTGCTATGTAGACAAAGAATGTAAAAATGTTTTAAGATGTGAGTCATGTCTTAAAGGAGGAAAAGTGTGAAAAAATAAATAATAAATAATCAGCAACTCATCACACTGCAAGACTTCAAGATAAAACAAATGCTCCTCAGTGCTGGCCAGTTCCCTTGATGGACCTCTAAGCAAATGCACATCATCTTTGTATGTGTTTCTCATGCTAATATTTTTCTTGTATGGTTTTGCTATAAAATTCTAGTCCTCTCCTCATCATTCCAAAGTTGTACCTTGCAACCAAGGAAATGATGGAATAAAACATTTCATTTTATTTAAAAATTGCATTTTCATAGAAGCTATAAATCAATACCTCCAAGAAAGACATTACAGAGAGACACAGGAGAGATTCAATGGTATTTTTCAAATTATGCTCAAAAAGTAATTTTATTTTATTTCAAAGAGACAACACCAGTCTTTTTATTACTCTTGAAGTTAGTAACCGAGTCCTGAGATTGAGTCTGGCAATGTTCAACATAGTTTGTTCCTAAGCTTCTATTTCCTCTCCATTCCCCGCTTCCATCTTTTCCCATTTACCCCCTTTGTCTTCTAAGCCATCAGCTATCTTTCCACTTCCATGCTTCCTATATGACAGTTTTTCCCTTTTTCTCACATGCTAAAATATCTTTTTATTCCTTATTATTTCCTTTCTAATTTAATGACTCTTCCGTATGCATAGCTTTATAAACACACACACATAATATACATGCATAAACACATAAACATATATATATATATATATATATATATATATATATATATATATATATATATATACATATGCACACACACACATATATATATATACATATGTATATATGTATCTCCACACACACACACACACACACACACACACACACATATATATATATATATATATTGTATATATTCATGTATTCTAGAATTCATGTATGAGAGAAAACTCTCAGCACTTGTTTTCCCAAATTTAGTCATATTTATTTCAGTATAATCATTTTCAGTTAAGTGAATAATATGATTCTTACATCGTAACCATTATATGTATTTAGCATCCTTAGCCCTAGGGCAAAGAGAAGTGGAGTACTATATTTTCCTATGATATTGATAAATTATATACTGTACAATGTTTATTAATTTATTTTCTCCTCCAAGCCAGCTCTTGCAAGGATTCAGATTTGAGCAGATAATTTAGACAAAGTCATCAAGGCTCCAGGGAGAAATAAATGCAAACACATTTTAATAGGTATGCTTCTCATGTGTTTCTAGTTTGAAATTACAGAAATCACATAAGTATGCCCTGCACTAATTAGTTAATTGGTTAATTGGTTTATTTTCCTGTTTCATCTAGAAAACACAAACTGGCTTTATGGCTTTCAGGAACTGTCCTTGGTGCTGAACCAGAAACACTTCATTGAGAATGGCTTTATATTAGAATTATTGTATGTCTCTGTCATAGTGGATGGACCGTATTATCTTTGTAGATGGGCATTTAAAAGTATAATATTATTACACATGCATATAGTATTTTAATGTTTCATATGATAAGAAAGTGTGACACAACTTCAAATATTTTTAGAATACCATAAATTACAATATGCATCACATTTAAATTCCAACATTGAAATATCTCTATCAATCATTTGAAGAAACTTCATAATTTTATGTGAAAAAATCATAAAATATTAACATTTTAATTCAAAGTAGTCCTAAAGAAGTTGGTGTTGAGATCGTGCTAAATGTATTTTTTGATCTGAAAGAAAGTTATATTTAGCACAATAAAGTTTTTGTATCTTCAACAGAACAGCTTTAATCACAAAATGTAAAATCACTGTAAGATGGAAATAGCGATGTGACATTTTACGTCTGACACTTCCATGTGTCAATGGAGTGGCAGTTACTAGAGTCTATCAAAGACAAAGTTATTGGGGTGACTGACTTTACAATATATGATACAAAATCTGGTTTTAATGTCTATGCTAGACTGTGGAGAGTGTTGCAAACTGAAAAGTTCAAGGGGAAGCAGAGTGAGGCATGGCCTAGAGTTCCCAAGTGTACACTTTCAATAAAACAGCCAAGCTCTGAACTACAAGGGCATGGTCCTGTGTACCAAGCATGTTGTAGGATTTTACTCATTAATTAAGAGTTTACCATATTGTATAATATTTTAAGATGACCAGTGTAAATCACTGAAGCAATTACAGTGTCATTAAAAACAAATTCCCAGATTAACATATTCTCACATGTAAGCTTTTGTGTCACTGTTCATGTGGAGAGTGTTCTGTCCTAGGTTTACACATAAGAAATGTTGTAAGCATCATGCTACAGCACAAGGACAACTGTCAAAGTAAAATTTTTTATTGAAAATAATTAGCTAGTCTCATTTGAGGAATCCTGAGTGAGCATATTCTGTGTAGAATAAAAATAGTAACATAACAATACCAAAAGAAAAATTAATTTTTATAAAACTAGACTTTCTGCATGATTATATTCAATTAACATGATGGATGAAGTGTTTAAAATGTTCTTTTTCTTCCCAAGTAAGTCAAGGTGGATAACTATTATTTAAAATAAACTAAGAGAAGGACCCAGCCATGGAATCAGGAAACAGGTAAGTTCTGGAGTATTCTTAGGTTTTTTTTTTTTTTTTTCTCTCAGTAAAATCATTAGGTCTAGTATCTCCTATATCACCACAGGCTACAATAGCTGTATCCATATCTGTCATAGCCATAGCCCAGGATATGATATCCACAGTAACAGATGCAAACATAGCCCAGGCCACAAAAACCTGAGCCACCATAGCCCAGGACACCATGTTACCGCAATAACACATAATATGAAAGTAGGCTGTTTCATTAAGAACTTATGGTAGTAGTATCATCTATCTGAGCACTGTATTTGTCCATCACTATAATGTCCTGTCAGTGGTGGATGGGGCAAATCATAGTAAGGGCACATCTCATAATTCATTCTGTCTATATTAAGAAACAGCCTCACTATTGTGATTGTTTAAACAAGGAATTCTCATAGACTGCATGTTCTTTCTTTTCTTCCAGCAAGTAGTCTCACGATCAAATCATATGACTTGAGGTATTAGTCATTATGTTTAAAAATCTGAACCAAGTTACAGACAAGTTACAGAAAATGATTTGACACAACTTAAGAAATTTAAGAAGAAAATAAAACAAGCTACTTATGTGAAGACTTTGTGTCTAGACATTTTAACCACACACACACGTTATTTTTATGAGATACTAAAAGATTGGTGCTTCTGCATCAAATCAGTAGATTTTGGTAAATGATTTTTATGTGTTTTTACCTTGTGTTGTTTCTTTATAAAATAATTTTAAATGTGTTGTCGCATGGTTCACTATAGCATCTGCATAGATGCCTATCAACAAGCAGAAGTGTGAAAAATTGTGGCATATCTATGCAATTAAAATTCTTTTCAGCTACAAAGAATGTTGAAATCATAGCAATTTCTAGAACAAGATAGAACTTGAGATCTTGATGTTAAGTGACTTGCTTTCTGCTTTTTTTTTTCTATATCAACTTCATATGCATGAAGTTTCTCTAAAGTTTCACTTATCTCCTGTATCTGGATTGCTGGGACGATCTCTTGTAGCAGACTTTGGCTTTCTCTTTGCCTTGTAAAACCTGAGTCTTAGGTCTGGAATAGTTTATTACCTAAAGAGGCAAATAAGCGCTACAGAGTGTGCTGTATGTGTCATCCTGTGTAGGGATCATTTTCCTGTTTCAAGCTCGCTCTTCACTTGGTTCTGTTTGGTCTATTTGGCTTGGCTTTCAGTGCTTTAGATTTAGAGAAAGGGAAGGCATCCTTGCGTTGAAACATTAGTGATAGGTCTGTGATAATATTTGTTAAAAGGTTGTAGAGTTTTCTGCTGCCATCATCATTCCACATGGGGTGACTTATGCTCACAAAATTGCCTAGAGTTATCACAGAGGGGCCATAATTGCATGCAAGAATTATAAGTTCTGTTCAGAAGACCACAATGTAACAGGCATCTTACAGGGAAAAAAAAGAATATCTCATAGTTAAGGGGGGGGGGTTGCTTCTCTCCTAGGACAGACTGTGAATCAGTTCAGAGTCAACATGATCATTTTAATTAGATTTTTAAAATGCTTGATATTGACAACAGCTGGAAAGATGAAAAACAAGTGCAAAAATTTAGTTTGAAGAAAGCTTCCAAAAATGAATATGAATAATTTGGAGGAAATCTATTTACTGTGGGAGGAAAATCTTTCTGAAAAAAATATTTTTAATCAATTGTGAGATAATAAAAAAAGATTCCTTCCAAGTGGGAGGTAAACATATTTTCTAACTTGTCTTATTGCCTATTTCTAAAATTAATTAGTGCATTCTTGAAATATTTGGGTGCTCCAAAACATGTGTTATTTACATCTGAGGTATTGTTAGCATCATGTATAACATAGTCAGTAACATAGCTCTTCATTGTTGCTCTAGAAATGAACATTTGTGTCCACAATTTCATTGGCCAAGTCAAGAACACTCAACATAATAAAGCAACCCTGTTTTCATTACAGAAGAATTCAGAAGAATCTGAATATCTTTATATATATATATATATATATATATATATATATATATATATATAATATAAATGTTTTTTCTTTTTTTATTTATTTTCCAATTTTTTATTAGATATTTTCTTAATTTACATTTCAAATGCTATTCCGAAAGTCCCCTCCCTACCTCCCTGCTCCTCTGCCCACCCACTCCCACTTCTTGGCCCTGGCATTCTCCTGTATTGGGGCATATAAAGATTGCAGTACTAAGGGGCCTCTCTTCCCAATGATGGCAGACTAGACCATCTTCTGCTACATATGCAGCTAGAGACACGAGCTCTGGGGGTTCTGGTAGTTCATATTGTTGATCCTCTTTTAGGGTTGCAGACCCCTTCAGCTCCTGGGGTTCTATCTCTAGCTTCTCCATTGTGGGCCCTGTGTTCCATCTTATAGATGATTATGAGCATCCACTTCTGTACGAGACAGCTATATCAGGGTCCCTTAAGTAGGCACTAGCTGTTCTATGCCATAGTGTCTGAGTTTAATAACTGATTATGGGATGGATCCCCCATGGTGGGGTAGTCTCTGTATGGTCCATCCTATCATCTTAGCTCTAAACTTTGTCTCTGTAACTCCTTTCATGGATATTTTGTTTCCTCCTATGAATAGGAAACAGAATCTGAATATCTTTAAAGTTGACTGAAATACTGTTCCCAATAAGATAACCAGGTGGCTATGACCCAGCCTCACTAAGTACACAGGTACCCATGTCATGTAATGAGTTCTTTTGCTAGAGAAATACAGAAATGACAAAAGTATGTATGGCAGAATAAACTGGTTACTTGTCTCTGTGTGTTGAGATTCCAGCGGTTATTGTGATATTGAAAACAACTGACACAGTTCTAGCCTAGCTAAAAGGAAGTGGAACTTCTGTGCAGGATACTATTTAACTGAATATCACAAATGATTATATCCTTATCTCTGGAGTGTCACCATGTTTGAATAGCACCAGGCACATCAGAGTACACAAACCACGAGGCAATAATGTAGAATGAGCCTGGTTCTTGCTGGTGACAAACCAGCCATGGATGGCTTGATTGAGGGTGTAATATAAATGATAAATAATATTTCTTTAAAATGAAATCTACTTGTGACCAATTCACTGATATAAGAAATAAAGGATTAAAAAATTTCTAAGAATATAAATTTTGGGCTGTGATTCAGCTTATAAGTAAAATAGAGTTGTAAAGAAGAGAAAGGCTGTAGGCTAGGATGTTTACTTTGAAGAGAGTGTCAGTTTATGGTCCAGAGAACTATTAAAATAGGTTGTGAATAATAATTGGGGTTAATAATAACTTGGGCTTATTACATTAAATGTCCACAAGCCTTAGTTATATTTGTTGGACATTGCAGAAGAGTTTATGGAAATATTGTAAGAGCCAGAGTGTCAGGGAGTTTACTGTGAGATTTTTGTCTCCTGATAATGTCAGAAGCTGCACCCATGAATTCTTATTGGCACGGTTGCCTAAATATTAGCTGGACAAAGACAACAATAGACAATATTAATACAACATGGAAAGCTCAGGAGACCTGAATCATACACAAAAAACTACAGGCAACTAAGGTATTCTGAGAGCAGGAGTAATAGTCTTCCCCAGGCAAAGGTATATCAATTAGTTATCTAACACCCAGCAGTTATCCCTGAAAACATATATACAAATGAAAAGATAATGCTACGTAGACTGAGAATGTTATGTTTATCTATTTAGAAATACAGACACACACACACAACACACAAACACACACACACACACACACACACACACACACCCCAAAAATTTAAAAAAAATGAGGTCATAAATTTGAAAGACAAATGAGGCATGATACATGGTATTTTTGGTAGGGTGGGGAAGGAAAATGGTGTAATTATGTTGTAATATCAAAACTAATAATTAAAATACTATTATTATTTAGAGGCTGGGGAGATGGCTCAAGGGTGGTTAAGAAACAAGTATTGTTCTCATAGAGGAATAGAATTTAGTTGAATTTAGTTTCTGGCACCCATGTTGGGTGTCTCACAACTGCCTGTGTTTCTGGCCCAGTCCATTGGATTGTCATGTAAGTAACATTACTCACCTACACAAACCCAAATATAGATGGGTATATGCCTATATAGATAAAAATAAGAAGAGTCTGTATAAGATGAACCAGACAAATCCATGTTCATAATACTCAAATCCAGCAAATTCAGGGCTTTCAACTTGGTTTATCAGTGGAACCCTCAGGACCAGCCCCTGACCCCATAGGATAAAGAGCAACAACTGCACCTATTGTCTCCATAGCCTCTGTAGTCACAGCCATAGTCACAGCCAAGCCCATCATACCCACGCTCTGCATAGTCATTGCCATAGATCATGGTGCCAAGAGAAGATAACTCTGGTGTAGAAGAGGAAGGTATTTCCCTGAGTCTGAACATTATCATTTTCACAGCCTTGCGCTCCTTTACAAGAAGGTGTGGCCAATCACGAGTAAGACTGATTCTGTAGAATCAATTTGCATAAACCATAAGAAACACTGCCAACTAAACTCTCATAAATCTTATATTTCATAACGCACCATGAAGCTTTTATAGCCAAGATTCCTGTACAGTCAAGATTTTCACAAATTATATGTATTAAATGCCAGGTTTTGAAATAGTTTTAAGACCTTCCTCATTAAAAGGTCAAATATAAATTCCATAATGAGATTTTATGATGTCATAGTAACTATGTAAATTGTCCTCAGCTTGTTAATACTCTCATATTCTTGTTAGACAGAGGCAGAAATGCATGACTTTGTAGATTATCTGTCATATGTCACCTAATATTGTTCTATACCTCTTTTCAGATGATAAACTTTATTTATTTGCTTTTTAGCTTTACTTTTATTATACAACTGAAGTAACATCTTTGTAATGTACAACTGTATAGATGAGTAAATGATTTATTTTTGTGATGACCCAAATTCTACCTCACTTTGCCATTTGTATTAGAAAATAAAACATCTATTTTGCACTTCAAAATCTCAACATAAAGTAGAGCTTTAGCTGTACATGAAACATTTTCACAATGCTAACCCTTCTGATATGGACTGTGATATGCAGTGCTATGCTGGGGTTTGAGTGGAACACCTACATCTGGCTGGTAATAACATCTGTTAAAGTTGAACAAAGGATGAGTTTGCCTGTCATGGTCAAGGAACTGGTGAAACTTATCTAGTATCTGGTTCTAAGTCTTGTGTGTCTGATATTATAACACACACACACACACACACACACACACACACACACACACACACACACATACACACACACCTCCTAGATTTTTGATAAAATTCTACTTTGTTTGAGGAAAATGTATCTCTGTCAGTATTATTGTTTTAGATCAAGAAATGTCTATATTTACCTTTGAGATGGAACACAGAAATAAGCTCTTAAATTTTAAAGAAGACAATTCCATGAAAATTAAGCTTGGAAAATAAAATGTAATCCAAACATTTCTTTTATGATTTCAGAGAGCTGGGATCCCAATGGAGAAGTTAGGGAAAGGACTATAGAAGTGTAAGGGCTTTGTAACCCCATAGGAATAACAACAATACTGACCAACCCAACCCTCCAAAGCTCCCGGGGACTAAACCACCAACCAAAGAGTAGACGGGGTACCCATGGATATGTAGGAGAGGAGTGCCTCATCACTGGGAAGGGAGCCCCCTTGGTCCTGTGGAGGCTTGATGACCCAGGATAAGGGAATGCTAGGGCGCTGAGGGAGGAGTGGGTGGACAGGTAGGGGAGCACCCTCACAGAGGCAGAGGGGAGAGAGGAGGGGATAGGGACTTGTGGAGGGGATACTGGGAAGGCGGATAACATCTGAAATATAAATAAACAAAATAATCAATAAAAATTGAAAAAATGAATTCAGATGACAAATTCAACATAAGTTGAAAAATCTAGTGTTTCAAAAACAGGTAAAAATGAGTTATTGATAAAAATACAAAAAATCAAGCTTCTTATGCTTATTTTCCAGATATTAAACTATTGCCTTGAGACTTTATGTATGCTAATGCTAAAGCTTTTCTGAAATAAATGGAGAGACTCCCTAAGGGCATGTTAGACAGTTTGAGGCACCATGGAATGAAGTATGGAAGAGCTCAAGTTGACCCATTATATAAAACAAAAGTAAAGCCAATCTTTCATTGTCTGAATCAGGTCATAGTTTGTATATTTAAAATCATCCATTTCCTTCTATAAGACCTTGATACAAAACAATAATCTACAGATTTTATCTGAATAGTATTTAGATGATGATACATTGATTCACACTAAAGACTCGATGGTTCAGCTGTGCCTACACCACAGAAAATAGCTTCAATGCCAGATTTAAAATAAACTCAACTCATTATTCAAATTACTTTGGAAATATGGCCAGTGACACAAGCCTGTGGTTGGTTCCACCCACACTGAGAGAGTATAAAAGGGCCTCCATTCAGGCAGAAGTATACAAACTCAAGTCACTTACACTCCTCTCTACTCAAGAACAACCTCAACAACCAACACCATGTGTGGCTACTACGGAAACTACTATGGCGGCAGAGGCTATGGCTGCTGTGGCTATGGAGGCCTGGGCTATGGATATGGAGGCCTGGGCTGTGGCTATGGCTCCTACTATGGCAGTGGCTACCGTGGACTGGGCTGTGGCTATGGCTATGGCTGTGGCTATGGCTCATGCTCTCTCTATGGCTGTGGCTATGGCTGTGGCTCTGGCTATGGATCTGGATTTGGCTACTACTAAAGACACCATAAGTGACTCTCATCTTCTCCAATTGTGACTTTAAGACTCACCAAATACACTGAGCCTCCTCTCTGAAGATGATGTTGCCAAGAAGTTTATTAGGATCTGCTATGACTTTCATCAAGGCCACATGCTCCCTGGATGTCCCTCATAAAAACAGGGAATGAAATCGACATGACTCCTGTCACTTCCGTGGTTCTCAGAATAATATCATCAGAATGATGGCCTTGATGATTCTCATTCTTTTCCTTGTTTATCTCATCTCTAATAAACATCTTTAATTCAAAATAAATTTTAGTTTTATTTCATTTGTCAATGTTGAAAATGTCTCATTGCAATGGTTGGCTTCAGCATCCATGAAAGAAAATGAGCAGTCTCTTGGATGTCACTTGCTATTACTGGGTCAACTTCTTTACTACATTCAACTGAGTTTGCATGAATGAATGGCCATGAATTAGGGAATGGGTCTTCAGAAGAACAGAGTCCATTTAATGTGTAAGAATGTTATTATATGCTTGTTCCAGAGATACCAACAATGTTCTTGGTTGGATTTTATACCTGCATCATGGAATGGAATATATTCCATGGTTTGAAAATTTGGTCAAATGATCATAAGCGGTGCTACTTATAACGTAGATAAACTGATGTCTAAATATTTATGTTTATACATGCCGATTGGTGCTGCTCTTAGCCTCTTCTACCAATGATCCTCTTGATCTAAGCAGGGAAATATCAGAATGCCAAGATCAAAAGAGTGATGAATGGTCAACTCTAAATCAGACATACATAGCACCCACTCTGGGGCCTGAGAGAAATCACCAATATGGGGCTAGACAGATTTAAGTCCTGGAACCTGTTGGTACATACAGGAAATTTCTGTCTTCTGAAAATATTGCTATGGATGTCTGTGAATACTTGCTAACACTTACACACACACCTATAAGAAGACATAGGAGTAGGAGAAGCTAGAACAGGAAGAAGAAGGGAGCAGAGCCATCGAGAGTAATGAGATTTTCAACATTTTTTCTTTATTCTGTATATTTGATGTTTAGATTTTTATATGACACCAGAAGTTAATTTTTTGGCCTCAGCTCTTTGGTATTTTCTGATTCTCTTGCACTTTAATTGATATCTCTTTCTTTATATTTAGGGATTTTTTCTTCTATTTGTTGAAAATATTTCCTTTGCCTTCAACCTTGTAGATGGGTAACTAGAAAGTGAGATATCACTTGAGATGTAAAGGAATGGAATGATTAATAAAAAAAGGAAAAAAAAAACTCAAATACCATTAGTGTGATAACCTCAACCCGAAAGATATGATACAGGTATGATATGTATTTTACCATATGTGGATATTAGCTGGCAAATCAATAATAACCAAGCTACAATCATAGAACCACAGAAATTTGATAGAGTAAGGAACTAGGAGGTAACAGATAGATCTCCCTAAGAATTGTAAACAAAACAGATAGTTATAAGGGTGTGTGTGTGTCTCTGTGTGTGTACATGCTCATGCATGTGCATACATGCACACATGTTTGTGTATCTGTGTGCATGTGTATGCATATGTCTTGAACTGGAAGATCAAGTGAAGAGATGCAGGAAAAGATGTACAAGGGAATATAGGGAGAGACAGCTAAAATTGAGGGTCATGTAAGGTGTAATATAAAGGCCTAATCCAGTAGAAGGTTTATATTATATATGCATGTATTAATGGTATCTAAATGAAATCACCAAGTACTGGAGGAGACAGAACCCCAACTAGACATCTCTTGTCACCAATGAAGCCTCTAACACCAGTACTGTGTTATATTTAATTGAATTGGCTAAAAGGGTCCCATGGGAATCCCCCAACAACCAAGGTTGTTGGTAAGACTATAACAAGCTCTCCCCAAACTGATGGCAAGGCCCCATTACTGACAGTACCTACACAACTCATTGGATATGGAAAAATCAAGCTTGTTACTGCAGATAACTTTTCCTCATAATGGCTAGCATCTTTGGTACAGGAAAGTACTTTGTAAACCACGAAAGGGTAAATGTAAACACTAGCCTAGCAACAAACCCTTTGGTTTACAGTGGTGTCCTGCTCTCATGATATACTAGGGCAATGGTTGTATAAAGCTTGAGGGAGTAACTGACAGTTTCTGATTGGACTTAAGATCTACTTCATGAGGTAGAATCTATACTGCACACAGCTTTGTTGACCAGTAATCTGAGGGTATATAGCCCAAGGACCTAGTATAAAACTAAACACTACTGTAAACCAACCAACCAACCAACCAACAAACAAAACAATAAAATGACTCTTAGACATTCTTCTATAGCCATATCATAGATCAGTGCCTTGCTCGGCCATCATCAGAGGCATTTCCTTTTGCAGCATATGTGAACAAATACAGAGACCCACAGTCAGACATTATACAGGGAATAAAAGACCTTGGACTATTCATCCCTAAATTGGATGTCTCCACGAAATTTTTCCCCTAAAGACTCAAGGAACCCAGTGAAAAAGGAGATATAAAGAATATAAGGGCCACAGTGGATAGAGAGCACCAAGAAAACAAAACCCCCCAAAAACAGGGTTGATACAGAATGTCTGCATAGGTCTCTATCAGATGGGTTTCTAGAGCTGAGATTAGTGGGCACATGCCTCTATCCCTAAGACAGAAAAAAAAAATCTCCAATTGATAACTGCTTTAAATGAAAATTTAGCTGTTTCCAAGGGCATCTCACTAGAGAAACAAACTACTCTTAAGTACAGACTTCATTTTTGCCAGTAGATGGCCAAGAGAATCAAAGTTAGCTGCATCTTTGGAGTTTTTATGCCTCATAACATTGTGTCAGTGCTTTAAAAATGTTAATCCTTTAAAAATTATTAATATTACTTTTGTTGTGATTTGTTTTTTTTATTCACATTACATCAAAATCTCAGCCCTCCTCTGCTTCTAGTCTTGCCCTTACAAATTTCCCTCATTATTCCCTCCCTATCTCCTCAGAGAACAGGAAGTCCCCCCCAACTTGGGTTCTACCCCACCATGGGATATCTAGTACCAGCAGAAATTATCTTGTCCCTGATTTTAGTCAGATTGCTTCAAGGTTCTCTCCATTTAATTTGTTGTTGGCTCGTGACTTGATATATATATATATATATATATATATATATATATATATATATATA
>LR750930.1:23630-49294 GCA_902729485.2 Mus minutoides | reverse complement strand
ATTTTCACACATTGAAACGTCACTGCATCCATGGGATGAAGCCTCTTTCATCGTGGCGAATGATGTCTTTGAAATACTCTTGGATTGCAAGTATTTTGTTGAGTATTTTTGCATCAATGTTCATAAGGGAAATTTGTCTAAAGTTCACTTTCTTTGTTGAGTCTGTGTAGTTTAGGTATCAGAGTGACTTTGGCCTCACAGAATGAGTTTGTAAATGTCCTTTATATTTCTATTTTGTGGGACTGTTTGAAGAGTGTTGCTATTAGCTCATTTTGAAAGTCTGGTAGAATTCTATGCTAGAACCATCTGGGCCTGGGCTTTCTTTTTATTTTTTATTTTTTTGGTTGGGAGCTTTTAATGAGCATTTCTATTTCCTTATAGGTTGTAGGAATAGTTAGATTGTTTACCTGTTCTTAATTTAGCTATGTTAATACAATAGTTGAAGTTCTAGCTAGAGTAATACTATATATTTAAACTTTAACATAATAGTTGAACTTCTATCTAGAGTAATACTATATATTTAAATTTACTTTTATTTTTAAATGATATGTATTTATTTATTTTAAATTTCTCTCTCTTTTAAATCCTGTAAGTCCTTTACATATATATTATTACTTTAGGTTTAATGTTTTTATGGGATTCATTGTGTGCAAATGAGGATGTCTGCATATGTATTTGTTTCTTGTGCCTTTTCTAGAGCTCTTTTCCTTCTGTTTGTTTGCTTTGTCCTATTTTAATGTGTTTCATTGTTATCCCTTAAAATACATTTTTTTCTAATGAGAGATACAAATGGATGAATGGGAGGAGAGAGGAGATGGGAAGGACTTGGAGGAGTAGTGTGAGGGAAAACCATAATCTCGATGTATTATGTGAGAAAACTATGTTTAATTACAAATAAAAAATGAAAAATAAATAAGCACAATTTTAAACCATCAGGCTGTGTATAGTGTGTGTGTCTCTGTGTGTGTATTTGTGAGTGCTGTTAGCCAATTATATCTAAATAAAACTGGAAAACTAGTGAACAAATTAAGTTTCATATTTGATTTTAGACTCGAGTTCTATTTTGCTTTCAAAAGAACATTGCTTACTCCCATTTATCCTGTTTCTCTACTATATTTGCTGACCAAGGTTTTTGCTGATTACTCTCCTGGAGCAACAAGGTCCCTCTAATTGCCTTTCAAAACTCTGAGGTCCTGAAAATACAGATGCAAGCTTAGTGTTTTTCTTAACACTGTATAAATTACTTTATTTAAGATATTTAGAGTTTTCTTAGTTTAGCCTTGGAAATTTATATAAACAAATATACATGAAAAATCCATGTATTTGCTTACTCTTAATGGAAAAATGATATTTGTAGATATTACCAAATGGTATTAATTTAAACATTCCCAAAACTTAATGTCTAACTTCTTTTTAATATTACTAGTATCCTAATATCTAAGCTGCTCAGTTCTTATTTTTATTATCAGCCATTCATAAGACTTCCAGGTAAATATTCAACCAAGTAGAAGTTATGATATAGTGAGTATTATAGACTAAAGCTTTCTTTTTTTTTTTTTTTTAGACAAGTAGCCCATTAACACGTTATTAGATTGACAGAAGGTTACTTGGCAGGTCAATAGTTTTAAGCATAACCAAGGCACCCTGCTGACACAGAACATCAGATGGTCAGGCTCCTTTTCTGGGAACTTACAGACAACTCACTTCTAAAAATCGGTGGCAGAGACGGTTACAACACTGAATACACATTGCTCTTCCTGAAGAGCAATGTCCACAACAGTTATCCTACAGTTGACTGTAATTTCATGTCTAGGGAATTAATACCTTCATCTGTTCTCTTTAGGATTCTACACTCTTTTGCACATCCCCACATATAGACACATAACATAATTTCAAAATCTCAGTAAGACAAATATTATTTTAATCTGTGATTGATGGCAGGCATGGGGCTCATGATTTTAATTCCTGAGCTTGGGATGCAAAGGCAGGAGCAGGGACCAGGACAGAGGCAGGGGCAGAGGAAGATAAATCTCTGTGAATTCAAGGACATGTTTATGTACATATTCCAGGTTCCGGGTCAGGCAGGAAAAAGTCATATTAAGAAGAAAAGTAATTACTGTTGAAATTAACAACAACATGTCTAGAGACATTCTGTTTGGGGAGGCTCTAGCTAATAGGTAAGATCTAGAAGCATTATAAAGTATCTTGCCCTGCCAGGAGGATAAAACAATTGGTTAGCTGGTAGAATGCTGGAGATATGTCTTCCACTGTAGAAGGCTAATCTCAAGTATGGAATATGCTAATCTCAAGTATTGCTTAGAGTTGAGGATGCTTTCATATATGCATCTTCTATATCCTTCTAAAAGTAGTTGGTTCTAGTGGGGAAAAAAAAACACTTTTGCTACATAACATACAAAGCATTAAAAAGTCCAGGGTTTAGACTTAAAGAGAGCTGGTAAGTTTGATGCTTAAGTGGCTTATCCACATGCCATATACTTTAGTTCAAGTGCTGGAGGAGGTCCAATTGTTCAGTTTAAGTTACGTGAGTATCTTCGGGGCAATAAAGGTAGTAGGTGCCTTTCAGTGAATAATCTCGCTGTTCACAAATTTTCATTCTATAGACTCTTAGGAAGAAGTCCCAGAGGTTTCCAGATTGCAATAATCAATATAAGAGCAGACTAAAGAGATGTACCAGTAACCATGCAGTGAAACTCAATGAGTTTCTTGGGCTCTATATTTGATAGTGAAAATGGCAAAAATGCTCATTTACTGTAAAGCTTTTATTTTATTTATTTTTTTAAAGATTTATTTTATTTATTATATGTAAGTACACTGTAGCTGTCTTCATACACTCCAGAAGAGGGCGCCAGATCTCGTTACGGATGGTTGTGAGCCACCATGTGGATGTTGGGATTTGAACTTATCACCTTCGGAAGAGCTTTCGGGTGCTCTTACCCGCTGAGCCATCTCACCAGCCCAAAGCTTTTATTTTTAACGTTAAAACATATTGCTACTACAAATGATCCAGGAAAGTAAAGTTTCTCATGAGAAAATGATTTAAGGAGCTAAGGAGTCTTTTGTTTCTCAGGAGAAGCCAGGAGACCAGAGTCCCATAACAGCATGTGCTTCGGCAGTTATATATTTATCTATATCAGCCACAGCCACAGTCAAAGCCCAAGCCTCCAGCCACAACCCTGCCCACCAGGATAGTAGCTGTGGAATCTCATGATATGAGGAATAGAGGGGCAGATTCCTGTTCACATTTTTTATATGACCTTGTGTATCAAGTGAGTGGTTTGAGGGGCAAGCCACAGAGAGTACTGAACTCATACAAGTGTTGGTATTGAAGTTTTCTAAAGTCTTTCTTCAACCAACATACCTAAGATAACTTTGTTATATGGCAGCATGTCTGAATAGATATGATGTGCCTTTAATGAGAGATTCTTCTCACATTTTATTAACTTACTTGTTCCAGATGCTAAATAAAATATAATCTCCAGATTCCAGTAGGTCATATAACCCAGAAAGGTCCCATCTATTAATTTTCTGTTATTTCTTTTCTTATTTTATGATTAATTAATTATTTTATTTATTTACATACCGAATGTTGGCCCCTTCTCCTGGTTACCACTGCAAAGTTCTCCCTCTTCCTCCTGCCCTTCACCCCGAGAGCTTGCACCTCCTCAGGCATCATCCGTCCCTGGGGCATCAAGTCTCTATTGCATTAGGCATGTCCTCTTCCACTGAGACCAGATGAAGGCAGTCAGTTCTCTGCTACATGTGTGTCTGGGGCCTCGAATGTGTCTCCGATGCTTTGGTTAGTGGGTCAGTCTCTGGGAGCTCCCAGGAGATCAGGTTAGTTGACACTGTTGTCTTCCTATGGGGTTGTCATCCTCTCCCTGGTGTTGGACTTAAAAATAGACTAGCATTACACCTGACTCCCTTCTGTCCCCACCATCTTTTGATGTATACATTCTTTTTGTATTGTGTCACTGTAACTCGGTGGATGTATCTCGCCTGGTTTCTTGTTACTTTTCTGTATAAAAATTTTGATGCTCAACTTGACAAATTACACTCAGATTCTACACACTCTCTCATGTAGTCTCTGTTTGTCATTCATTTGTGGACTCCTTGCCCATCAGCAACCAGAGACCCATTCCATACAGACAGAAGACTGAAAAGGGCCTGTGGCAATTGATGAATGTAGAATAGTTCCAAATATTAAGGGGTTGTCTTGTCAGTAACATCAATTATGTATGTTTTTATCATGCCAAATAGGATTGGAGATCAAAACTTAGATTCACTTTGGTGGAGTGTGGTTTGGTGGAGTCTCTAAACAAAGTGGTTCTACTTGGTTTAGAGACAAGGCATTCCTTTAGATGGACACCATCAAAGTTGGACAACCAGGTGATCTATGGAATAGCTTCTGAGGTAGAATTCTAATATATGTGGTAGAAGAAAAGCCCAGCTGAAAGATTCTTCAGAAATTGAAAGTGAGTTAAGCTGGTCTCACTGCTGCTCAGAGTCTGGGGATGAATATGACACATCAAAGTCTATGACTTTGGCAAGACTGAAGTTTTATTGATTTATGCAAAGGATAACAACTTAAGTACAGTAAGGGTAATAGAGACTAAAATGTATGAGCAGAAAAGTATAGAACTATCCAGATGCTGTCATGAATATTTACTTAAGTTCTGAGAGGAAATAGAGGAGGACAATCACCTTGAAAGTTTTGAAAAACAAGACTTAACTACTTTTCTTTTGATTATGGATGTACATGAGAACTTGACACTCGCAAGATCACATCAACATTATGCAAAAAGATGTCTTCTAATTTAGTGAAAAGTTATAGCTGTTAGGATTAAAATGAGCAAATAGTTAAATTTGTTAAAATATTAATTTCTGGAATTAAATGCTAAAGGTAAATTCCAAAACTTTTGTTAATAAAGTCCTTCAACAATAACCAATCTATCAGTATGTCTGCTCAGAAAATACATAAACACCCACAGATTTAGTTCTTTTAAAATTGCTTGATGCAATGCATTTTTACCAAGTTTGAGCAGTATTCCAAGAACTAAAATAACCCAATGAAAGAATAATGCACAAGTTATTTCTCCTAGTGATTACTAAAAGCTGAAGTTAATATTGCATTGACTGTATACACTTTTTAATTAGATATTTTCTGTATTTACATTTCAAATGTTATCCCCTTTCCTCTTTTCCCCTTCAAAAACTCCATATCCCATCCCCCCTCCCAAGACCCACCCCTCCCATGCTCACCAACATGACCCACTCCTGCTTCCCTGTCCTGGCATTCCACACTACACTGGGGCATTGAGCTTTCATAGGACCAAGGGCCTCTCTTACCACTGATGTCTGACAAGGCCATCCTCTGCTACAAATGTGGCCAGAGCCACGGATTTGTCCATGTGTACTCTTTGGTTGGTGGTTTAGTCCCTGGGACCTCTGGGGCATACTGGTTAGTTCATATTGTTTTTCCTCCTTTGGGGCTGTAAACCCCTCCATCTCCTTCCCTCTTTGCTCTAACTCCTCCATTGGATTCCCATGTTCAGTACAATGGTTGGCTTAGAGCATCCACTTCTGTATTTGTCAGGCACTGGCAGAGCCTCTCAGGAGACAGCTATATCAAGCTCCTTTCAGCAAGCACTGTTGGCATCCACAATAGTGTGGGTTTGGTAACTGTATGTGAGATGGATTCCCAGGTGTGGCAGTCTCTGATGGCCTTTCCTTCTTTCTCTGTTCCACACTTTGTCTCTATATCTCCTCCAATGTATATTTTGTTCCCCCTTCTAAGAAGGACTGAAGTATCCACACTTTGGTCTTNATCAAGCTCCTTTCAGCAAGCACTGTTGGCATCCACAATAGTGTGGGTTTGGTAACTGTATGTGAGATGGATTCCCAGGTGTGGCAGTCTCTGATGGCCTTTCCTTCTTTCTCTGTTCCACACTTTGTCTCTATATCTCCTCCAATGTATATTTTGTTCCCCCTTCTAAGAAGGACTGAAGTATCCACACTTTGGTCTTTCTTCTTCTTGAGCTTCATGTGGTCCGTGAATTGTATCTTGGGTATTCTGAGATTCTGGGCTAATATTCATTTATCAGTGAGTGCATACCATGCAATTTTTTTTGTTGTTGTTGTTGTTGTTTTGTAATTGGGTTACCTTCCTCAGCTCGAGATTTTCTAGTTCCATCCATTTGCCTAAGAATTTCATGAATTCTCCATAAAAATCCCTTGAAATTGGGAGAGGAACGATTGTAGGAAACAGAAAAGAGAGGGCACAAAGAGAACATGGCCATTCTAATCAACCAAACAGGCTCACATGGCACATGGGCTCACAGAGGCTGAAGGAGCAAGCGCACAGCCTACAAGTCCTCTGTGTAAACGCTATGATGATTAGTTTGCTCTTTTTGTGGGACTTGTAACAGCAGGAGCAGATGTGTCTCTGACTCTTGATTGCTATTGGAACTCTTCCTCTTATTGGGTTGCCTTGTCTAGCTTCAATATGAAGGCTTTTGCCTTGTCTTTATGTATATTGTTTAGTCCTGCTTGGCTGTCCTCTCTTGGAGGCCTTCTCCTTTTTCAGGAGGATACAGAGGGAGTGGATCTGCAGGAAAGGGTAGGTAGAAGGGAGCTGGGAGTGAAATGAAGGCAAACTGGTTGGCATGTATTGTATGAGAGAAGAATCTATTTTCATTTTAAAAAAAACAAATAAAAATCTGGCTTTGAATAAGTGAATATGATTTCTGTTTCAAATATTTCAACCAGCCAAAAGTAAGTAGGATGTAGCATATATCCCTCTAGTAAAAAAGCTCCTACACACATAAAAACAATGTTCAAAACATGCAGTAGATGAATTAGTAGACTAATATGTTTGGTTTAGTCATTAGCAGTAAATATTTTTACTTCTATTTTTTTGAGTCACTGGGAATGTACTCTAGGCAAGACAAACTAGATCATTAAAAAAAATTCATTTTCACATTCTGATGATTGCCAGGAAACAGGATTAAAATACAGGGACTGGTTAATACCTGAACTATTTTATTTATAATGTAAATTATAATTTTAATTTTAAATTTAATTTAATATGTTTAAATTCTAATTTCTGAATTTCCCCCCAGAATATCTGAAAGGACATGTTAAAATAGTAATTACTGTGAACTATTATTGGAATGACAGAAATATGACTATAATATCAAAAATCAAATCGAATAGATGTACAATATTGCCTTTCCACATATATTTAATGAAGGATATATTTTAATGTTTAAATAAAGTATGGTTAATTAATAGTAAGAACTAAGAATAATTTGCAAAAAATTGAGAAATGAGACTTCATCATGTAAGTTATTTTTCTTAATCTTCAAGGGGAGATTCCATTTTGCATAGACCTTAGTCTATTGGAGTTTTGATTAGTTACATTATTATCAACACTATGATTATCAAACATGAATTGGACTTTAATATATTCATATGTATAATGCATGATATATAAAAACATTTTATATATGATAATATTTTGATATTTTATATATAATTTTATATATTATATATGTAATTTAGTACATTATTAAAATGATATACTATAATCCTAATATAAATATATAATACAAATCATATTATGATAGATATCTAGCTCTGAAGGACAAATTTCACAGAGCCAGTGACTCCTTTGCCTGCCCTTGAGACTCTTTCTGCTCTTTTCTGAAGTGGAAGGGGAGAGGGAGTAGTGGAATAGGGAAAAGTGATGTAGAGACTCATAGGAAGGAGGGGAAACTGTTCAGGATGTAATATGAGAGAATAGTCTTGTGTGTGTGTGTGTGTGTGTGTGTGTGTGTGTGTGTGTGTGTGTATGATGTCTATGCATAATATATAATCAGAATATAAGCATGTAAATATATATCAATAACAAAATTATCAGTAGAATCAGGAGAGTTAAATTCACTATTGTACCACTCCCATTCTGCTTTAAACTTCCCAACCCCACTCACCCAATTCATGGTCCTTACAACTTTTTTGTAGGTATTAACAGGGGAGGAGGGTGAGCCGTCTTGCAGGCATAACATATCCACTGTAATCACTAACCCACAGCAACCTCCATAATTCATAAAAAGTGCAGATATTTGGGGCTGTCAACATTAGTTGCAGATAGCAACAGGGCTTATGGAACCCAATCTGGAGACCCATTGGCAGATAAGACTCCTAGAAGATAGTGAGTTACTGTTACATCAGTTAGGCAATGGTATACCCAATCTGAAGTGTGCATCTCTATACACATGAGCAGTGGTTCCCTGGACTTTGTTAAACACTCAGGGTTACAAAACAAAGAGATATAAGAAAGTGAAAGAGAATTGTTTGGAAAACCACTTATCTTGCAGAGATATAAGCAAGGGTGGAGTGGTAACAGAAGCAGAATGCCTTGTAAGTGGATATAAAAATGTCAGAGCACAAAGTATTTAAGGAACAGCTCTTAGGTTCATTGATCTTTTCTTTTCTCTTTTTCTGATTTTACTAATTTCTGTGTTAATATTTGATCCCTAGAGTTTTGTCTGCTGGAAATTTTAAGTTTCTTGCACAAAAGTCATATGGGATACACAGAGTTATTTCAACCTTTCTGTACTTGTTAAAATTGACTTTTTGTGCTACCGTGTTGTTTATTTTGGAGATGCTTCTATGTGCTGTTGAGTAGAATTTGCATTCTTTGGCAGGTGGATGGAATATTGTGCGGATATTTATTAGTCTATTTGATGTAAGATAACATTTGATTCTGAGTTTTCTTTGTTTATGTGGTTTCTACAGGGCCTATTTACTTAAGGAAGTAGGTTGTTGAAATCTGTGTCTCTAATCCTATTAATATGCTTTTTTATGAATTTGAGTTGTCCACAATTAGATGTACACATGTTTAGCCTTTTGATATTTATCTTTTAATTGCTACCTTTTTAGAATGAAGTAAGTACCCTTCATTGTCTCTTCTAAATGCTTTTCATTTGCAGTTTATTTTGGAAGATAATAGGATGGCAATATATGCTTGACTTCTGATATCCTTCACCTGGGATACTTTTAGTTATTCTTTTACTTTAAAGTGATATCTATCTTCAAGCTAAGATATGTTTCTTTTTTTATTAGATATTTTATTTTTACATTTCAAATGCTATCCTGAAAGTTCCCTATAACCTCCACTAACCCTGCTCTCCTACCCACCCACTCCTACTTCTTGGCCCTGACATTTCCATGTACTGGGGCATATAAAGTTTGCAATACCAAGGGGCCTCTCTTCCCAATGATGATGCATACAGAAAAACTGCTGCATACAGAAAGTTAGCCTTTCCTATAGAGGGGCCTGCCTAATGGTTGTCCAATGCAGAATAATCAGCCTTAAAGCCATATACAAACAACAAAAGCAGAATCAGAATGTTTCAGCATGTTGTATGTGTGTGTGTATGAATAAGCTTAAATAAATGAATAAATAAATTACTAAATGCAACAATGATACTAAAAGGAAAAAGTTTTAAACTTGAAAGTTTGGAGAACAATGGAATTGTTTGAAGAAATAAATGGAGGTAATTCTATTTGATTCAATTTATTAAAAAAATTAGTGAATAAAGTACTAACAAGAAAAACCTCAAAGGCCAAATTCCAAGCTTTTTTAATGACTCAGATATATTATCACGATTTAAAAACAACAAAACAATTAAATTAGTCATAAAATTCCCTAGTGACATGAGCACATGGTTGGTTCCACCCTCAGTGAGACAGTATAAAAGGCCTTCTCTTCAGCCAGAAGTATACAGACTCAAGTCACCTACACTCCTCTCTACTCAAGAACAACCTCAACAACCAGCACCATGTGTGGCTACTACGGAAACTACTATGGCGGCAGAGGCTATGGCTGCTGTGGCTATGGAGGCCTGGGCTATGGCTATGGAGGCCTGGGCTGTGGCTATGGCTCCTACTATGGCAGTGGCTACCGTGGACTGGGCTGTGGCTATGGCTATGGCTGTGGCTATGGCTCACGCTCTCTCTATGGCTGTGGCTATGGCTGTGGTTCTGGCTATGGCTCTGGATTTGGCTACTACTATTGAAGACACCATGGGAAATTCTCACCTCCTTGAATATGAGATCAGAAATCTCCAATTCTGAACTCCATGTTTTCTGAACTTCCTTCTTAGAGGCTCTTACACCTCAAGTTTATGATGTGACCCTGTTGAATATATGCCCTTTAATGACCTTCAAATATAAGACCTGAGGGTTTTGTTTCTCTGAATTTTACTCCTGAGAATAAATATTGTTTAGGTATCATCCTCTGTACCTTTCTGTATCTCTCAACAAGATATCAAGCATCTCATGTTTTGATCTTTCTATATTTTCTGAATAAATTTACTCAACCTCATAAACTACAATATTTGCTATTTCATTTACTTATTTATCATGTGTGTGTGTGTGTGTGTGTGTGTGTGTGTGTGTGTGTATCTATGTGTGTGTCCATGCACCATAGCATACATGCGGTAGTTGGAAGAAAACTTGAGAAGGGTGGTTCCTTTTCTTCAGCATATAATAGTGTTTGCACTCATCTTGCCAGGTTTAAATACATGCCCCTTTAACCCCTAAGTGATTTTTCTGATACTGTGATTTTTGATATTATCCCTATTTATATTTCATTGTTACATACAACTGCTTTTCTTAAGATATACTTGCTTTAAAATTTCTATTTCATTTGTGCTACCAAGTCATTGGTTAGTGATATTAAAAACATAATAATCTTAACAATGCAGAAAAATAATCTCAACAAAACAAACTCTGTTTAAAGTAAGTGTGACAATATGCACAGTTATATTTAATTACAGTTAATTGCAGTTAGGATTATAGTTCAGTGGGGACAGGGGGGCAAATGACCCCTGTCCCTTCAGAATTTACACTTGACTGTTGATTGTTTCTGTCCTGAGCAGGCCCACTACAAACCACTGTTCATGAGGTCATGACTACATTGGCTGTGTTATGTGTGAAGTGCACCTATATTCAGGCTTTCCCATTATTGCTGCCTCTTGTCTATATTCCTCCCTGAGCATTAGAGGAGGTAGCATGAATGATCTACTAAGAGTTGAGCATTCCATTCCTGTTTATTTTCACTACCTTGAGCAGCTGTTGGTCTCTGTATTCACCTCTGTTTATTGTGAGTTTACTTAATTACAGAATACTATGCATATATAGGTAGAAACATAAATATTTAGAGGACTGGTTAGGTTTGTTTCAGTTAAGATATATAATTGTAGTTATGTTCCCCCATAGGACCTAAGAATTCTATCAGTCATGGATTTTTAACTGGATTATAGTATCAATCATGATTGTGTTTTGTGGAATGGTCTTCAAAACAAATTATAGAACATTTGATTGACCCTATAAGACTTGCATTCCTAATACACCAATAGTTACATCTTGCCTGCTAGACTGGTATTGTAGTTCTTACAATTCTTATCTTGGTAGGACCATTGAAACCCATTGTCCTTGATAGCTTTCACTGCTGCTTCTGACCCAGTGAAATGTGGACAATAGGGAGGAAGTCACCACCAATTTCAGATTTATCTTGCATCTAAGGTGTGTGATGTCTTCCTATCAACAAGTTAGGGAGGACTACCACAAGTTAGGGAGGACTACCACAAGTTAGGGAGGATTACCACAAGCAATGTGAAGACCTTGTTTTAGGAGGCTTTGTGGTTCCTTGCAGTAAAGTTGGTGACTGCATAATCTTGAATCTTAAAAATAAAATAAATACTAAATGAAGCATGGTTAGTAGTGCTACTTTTTATTTAATTACAGATTTTAATTATCTTGATTTCGTGAAGATACTTGATCACTGAACATAAGATTTATAAGGAAAAAAGGTTCATGACTATTGTTAAATTTTCTAATACTTGTCTCACACATTAACGGTATCAAAAATTATTGAAATTTTTTTGCAAATTATAATGCTTAGAATTAAGTTTCAATACCAGCAGTCAAGTCACCAAACATATATTTTTACCATATTTATTCATTCATGTCTGTTAATTAAATTAGTAATATCTAGAATTTATAGAAAAACATAAACGACTCTTTTACCATTAGCTCTTTATCTTACTTCTGCCATTCATTTCCTGTACCCTTAACTCTCAACTCTAACATCATCATATTCACTTTCATTAGAAATATGCATAAAATAATTCCAGTTTATTACACTAAAACATGAAACATAGATTTTCTTCTTAATAAATTTTGGGATTTTTTTTGCATATTATAAACTTCTGGTTTGGCATGAACATATACAATTAAATGGAATAACATAGCCTGTATTGAAAAGTTGCTATACGCTGGGCAGTGGTGGCACATGCCTTTAATCCCAGTACTTGGGAGGCAGATTTCTGAGTTCGAGGCCAGCCTGGTCTACAGAGTGAGTTCCAGGACAGCCAGGGCTATACAGAGAAACCTGTCTCAAAAAAAAGAAAAAAAAAAAAAAGAAATGTTGCTATATCTAAATGTGTTAAAATATGTAAAGAAGTCAAAATAAAGCCTGATGTTTAATAAAAGTGACATTTTACAATTACATGCATGGTAGGTTTTTTTTGATTGTTGGCATATTGAGTAATAGTTTATTGTCAAGTTTGATTAATATTATGTGCATAAATTACATGGAAATTATAAAAATAAATTAGATTTGTAATCTATTCAAAATATTTGCTAGAGAGCCATCATGAGGTTCTGATGAACCTCTCAGAGCAATTATCTTAAAGAAACCTCAACACAACCAACTATATAATATGTTAAAGATATTCTAATTTTATTGATAGTTGACAGTAAAGTTAAATGAAACAGAATTCTTCCAGACAGACTTAGTGTGAAGACAAAATTTTCCATACATCCATCCATACATACATACATATTGTGTCTTTATATTTAAACACAGCATTTTCTTAGATAAATGAAAAATGTTTTAGGTTGTTCTTCATTATTAGTGCCACTTAATTATGAGATATATTTAATTAAAATATATCTGAATATCAAGATTATTTTAACCCCTCCTTTATAAAGTTACCACACCCATCTTCCTTCTTTCATCTGTTGATTTATGAATCTCAGACTCTCTTATAGGTTATCTAGAAGTTAAGCATAACTCTTATATTTTGATTTTATATTTTCATTCCTCGATGAAAATATAAAAAATATATAATATATAATATATATAATATATAAATATATATATAATATAAAATATATATTTTCATACCTTATATTCTGATGTAATTTCTCAGTGTCTCTTCATTTATCTTATGTTCCATTGTCTGAAGAGAAAGCACATTGAAAGGGAGAGAATCTTTGCCAGCTATACACCTGACAGAGGATAAATAGCTAGGATATATAAAGAGTTCAAAAAGTAAAGATTCAAAAAACAAACAACACATGTTTTAAAATGGGCTTTTGTCTTGAAATGATTTTTTCCCATATGAGCCAATGATTCCCCACAAGAGCCATAGACTATCTAATAAAACGTCAATGCAGTCAGGAGAAGACTCCTTTTGAGTTTTGGTCAGAGAAACCCAAGAGTCTCCAGAATCATTAGAGCTATTATTATTGCCCCCGATTCCCTTGCTACAGAGGTTGAAAGCAAGTTGGTCTTACTGAAGACAATTTACACTTTGGACACAGGACTCAGAACATCTGTGTTGGATCTGGCCTAGAAGCTTTTTTTCCTGAGAGGATTTCTACAGAAAGCTACAACTGATTAAAATTCAGAGAAGAAGTGATCTTGTAGTGCCGAGCTCCAGTGGATACATCTATAATGAAACTGCTGCCGTGGAGACTTTGGTCCTGCTTCTATAAGAAAGGAGGCTGAGGAATTTCGCCATTATGAGCTAGCCAGTATACATCACCACTCCATGGCCTCTGCATGAGCTCCTGCCTCTAGCCTTCTTCCTGGCTTGATTTCTTGACTTCCTTCAATGATGAACTATGATATGGAAATATACGCCAAGTAAACCCTGTCCTTCCTAAGTTGCTTTGGACAATTGTGCTTCATCACAGAAATAGTCACCATAACTAAGGCACATACTAACAGAGAATGGGTGAATATCAAGGGGTCCAAGCCCCAAACATAGAACTACAGGCAACTAGGGAATATGGAAAATGAGCAAATTTTTTTTTTTTTGGCAAGAAAGACCTGCTGCATTTATTATTCAATGTAAAATGTTCAGACCTGAAAGCATATTTACACAAAAATATTTTATGGATCAAAGAGGATGTATTTATTACATATTATATATATATATGGAAGTCCAAAGTTTTACTTATGTTTTTATGTATCAAAAGATCCCTGTGGTTTAGCTTTATAGAACTGAGGCATGATGAAGAAATACTTAGTCTACTATCAATTTTATTTTAGAAACCCACTTGATATCTTTTTATGTTTATTTCACTTGTAGTTTATACCATTATTCTACTTCATAAAATGATTCATGAAAAATTTCATGAATGAAATGAAATGAAAATGATTCATGAAAAATTCAGTTTTATATATGAGNTTACAGAGGGCTGGTGAGATGGCTCAGCGGGTAAGAGCACCCGACTGTTCTTCCGAAGGTGATAAGTTTAAATCCCAGCAACCACATGGTGGCTCACAACCATCCGTAACGAGATCTGGCTCCCTCTTCTGGAGTGTCTGAGGACAGCTACAGTGTACTTACATATAATAAAATAAAATAAGTCTAAAAAAAAAAAAAAGACATTACAGAAAGGTGTAGCTGGTCACTGCCTGATCCAGGGTTTTAGACAGTTCACTAAGCTTTACTGTTTCAGGACTTAAACAAAATCTTAAATAAACTAAAATGGAATTTGGGTAGGCTCCACAGGAGTATTGACTGTCAGAAGCCCAAACATTTGAGGGAAAGGAGGTGAAAAGTGGAACATATATTAGATATACATTTAGTAATGGCATCTTTTTTATTAAGAGAACTAATGAAGTAGGCAAACACCTAGGGAAAGTAAAGAAAATTACCCTGAGGAAAGAAATTGCGGGGGGGGGGGTAGTTGTTTCTGCAGGAAATAAATTTTAATTATATTTCAGAGAGATAGGCATGTAGAGCATTTTAGAAAAGAGGATAATATAAACAGGAACACCAAAAGGATTTCTAGGGCAATAAAACTATGATACTATAACGCTGAATGCATGCCATGCAGGATCGTCAAAGCCCATAGAAGGTATATCATTAGGAGTCAACATTAACTATGGACTCTGGGAGATAATGATGCTTTGGTATAATTCATATGTTGCAATAGGTGTGCCACTGTGTATAGCACGCTGGTGATGGAGATGCTGGGAAGCAGAGAGTAGAGATGGTACATGAAAAAAAATGTCTCTGATTCTCAGTTATGTCACAAATATGAACCTGTTCAAACATAAGTATTATTCACACTTTATATTCCCATTTTAAAAATAAAAATGTGTGGTGGTGGGGGGCTATCTCTGGCTCTATTTCTTGACTTGGATTTCTTTCTCCTAACTGGGCTGCCTTGTCTGACCTCAGTAGGAAAGCATACATTTAGTCCTTCTGCATGTGGCAGGGCTTGTTGGCACTCATGGGGGTCTTCTGCTTCTCTGAGGAGAAAGGGAAGGGGAAGGGAGGGATGGGAATGTGAGGGTGGGACGGAAGGAGGAACAGGGGGCTATGATCAGGATGCAAAGTGAATAAATAAATAAATAAATAAATAAATGTTTTGATGCACATAAAACACTAACTGATTATAAAATTAAATATTAGTACTTCATCATAAGACATAAATGACTCTTGAAAATTGATTCTAAAACACTTGATGCCATAAATTTTAAACCTGTCTTATATGGAGAACTATAATTTCAAAACAAAGCATTTCTGGTCTATTAATCTTATGGTCATTTTTCTGGACATGTTTGTAGAATATGAATTATTTTTCTGGTACCTTGCAAAGCTGTGGTTATTTTTACACAATGAAAAAAAATGCATGGTTGTGTGTCCTCGGAGAATGGGCAGTGTAGTGAAAAAACAGTCATGTAATATTTAATGGTTATTACAAAAGGTTCTACATGAATGACTAAAAGCAGATATCCTGTTCAACATTATTTATTATTGAAAAGGAATTTAATTTTGAAAAATATATTGCTGAAATCAAATGTCTAAAAATGTTCTATATGATTTTAACTTATTATAAATACTAAAATACTGACAATTTTCCTAGCAGTTGCTAATAGTTTTTTTTCTCAAAAAAATCATAGAAACAATAGAATTTAAGGTCTCAGAAATTTTGTAAACCTAACTGGTTAAATCTCTTAAACATTTCCAAAGCTGAAATGTGGTATTTTAAAAATCAGAATTTATGTAGCCTTAATTTATCAAAATATATCATAATCATTTTTACTATTTAAAATCCATAAAAGAATTGATTTTCATGAGCATGAAAAGAAATTAGTCAAAAATTAAAAATCTATGTAATTAATATTCCAGACACAAAATTCAGTTTGCTGAAATCTTAAATATTAAAGTAAAATCTTAAATATTAAAGTAAAATTTAAAATAACTTGCAATTAGCCTGTTTCTAAATTGCATTTTAAAGACAAATTCCAAAGCAAGTTTCTCCATTATTGTTGATACACAGCTATAATATTATAGAGCAAAAATATTTTGAATATGTAACAGATGAAATGCACTGCTTCAAATGGCTGAAGTAGGTGCCCAAGGAAAAGAATATGCATTTTATTCTATGATGTGGGCAAGTCAGCCTATGCGCAGCTTGGGTATGTTGTGCATGTATACAGCACTTAAGATGAACATTTCTATGTCTTAGTGTTTGTTCCCTCATTATAATTGGGGTCAATTTTTTTCATGGGACCTAATTGGCAAACAAAGCAAGCTTCCATAATAACTTTGAGGTTTTGTCATATGGTTGAGAGAAAAAAAAAAGCTAATTATATTAAATCAGTCTTAAAATTAGCCAATGGCATGAGCACACGGTGGGTCCCACCCAGACTGAGAGAATATAAAAGGGCCTCCATTCAGGCAGAAGTATACAGACTCAAGTCACTTACAGTCCTCTCTACTCAAGAACAACCTCAACAACCAGCACCATGTGTGGCTACTACGGAAACTACTATGGCGGCAGAGGCTATGGCTGCTGTGGCTATGGAGGCCTGGGTTATGGCTATGGAGGCCTGGGCTGTGGTTATGGCTCCTACTATGGCAGTGGCTACCGTGCACTGGGCTGTGGCTATGGCTATGGCTGTGGCTATGGCTCACGCTCTCTCTATGGCTGTGGCTATGGATGTGGCTCTGGCTATGGATCTGGATTTGGCTACTACTATTGAGAAACTCAAGGACACCTCTTTGTATGATGCAAAGATACTCAAGCTTTAAATCCCCAGACCTGACAGTACCACATAAACCTGGAATAGTATGGAGCTGTGATGGTCTGAAACACATTGGCATCCATTTATGACCAGCATCCCACTCTAAATACCATCTGTATTCAGCTATTTATTCCAGAAGTTTTGTATAAGGTCAATAACATTAATTTTCTTTACTGTATTTCCAATAAAATTTCTTAAGATGAATATATATCTTTGTTTTATTTTATTATTTATTCATAAATGTGTATTCTGTATTTCTGAACCTTTTCTTTTTAAATTTATTCTTCTCTTATCCTAACTACAGTTTCCCCTACCTCCACTTCTCCCATCCCCTGCCCCTATCTCCCCTTTTACAGATTCACTGCTCTTGTATTTTCCCTCAGAAAGAAGTAGGCCTCCCAGGGATATAAACTGAATATGATACAAAATTTTACAAGAATAGGTGCATACCCTCATATTAAGGCTGGACCAGGTGACCTAATAGGAAGAAAGAGGTTCCCCCCCCCCCCCGCTTTTTGGTTCTCAATGTTTCAAGCATTCTGTTTCATGATGTGTTGATCTCATGGAGCAAAATTAGGACATCACCCTCTCCTCCCATTTTTCAACCACTATCTCCAGCTCCTTCCCATCAGTGTTATATTGATGATGACTATCTAATTCGTATTGCTCTTCCTTTCCCAGCAGCCATGTTCATTGGGAATCTCCCAGTCCATTCCAGTTTTGAACATTCTCTATAAATACTCATGGAATTCAGTTTATATTGGTACCAGGAGTATACATTTATATAGTAAAGTGACAACATTACATACAAAGAACATAAGGAGAAAATACAGTGGATGGTTTAAAGTAGCTATGTGTAGGTTTTCTCATGCTCTCTCCCAATCACAGCTCAGGCTTTACCCCTAATAGAAGGGAAGCTGCATGAATGCACTGTTCTCCTGAAGTAAGTCCCTTTGAAATACAATACCTAGAGTGTTATCTGGAGATGGATTCTAAAGCAATCAGCCAAATTTCAGATTCCCATAAGGAAGGAGATTGTTCAGCCAAAACTACATCATTTGCACAAATAATGTAGATGCAGTGAATCAACATCATCACTTAGGGAATTCCAGGGACAACTGAGTACTTTAAGGTTCAGTCTAATGTCAGGACAAGGTTTCATAGCACAAATGGGGGATAGTCCTCCTTTTCTTCCCCTCTGTCAATCTGTCTTCTTTCTCTACCTTTCATTCTCTCTCTCTCCCTCCCTCTCTCTTTACCTTTAAGATAGCATCATAGAGTTTTTAAAATTTATTTTTTCTTTATATAATTGATAGTTCTTCAACTGCTAAAGGTGTAGTGTTGGAAGATTGGACTTTAGCATTGCACTATTTCAGTGTTCTTAATCTGTGACACCTCTCGGGGTTGAACGGCCTTTTTACGTGGGTTGCCTAAGACCATTTGAAAACAGACATTTACTATTCATAACTAGTGAATTGTAGTTATGAGGTAGCAACAAAAATAATTTTATGTTTGGGATTGCCATGACATGGGAAACTGTGTTAAAGGGTCACAGCATTAGGAAGGTTGAGAACCACTGAGCTACTTGAAAGAAGTAGAGAATGTGGGCTGTGGTTGTATATCTGTGGTCATTAAGCTCATACCAAAGGAGAAGGTTGTAGATCTGGAATAGTATCTCATTCTCATTTCTTTCCTTATTATAAGCCACATGCTACATTTTAATATCATCACTTGTCACACCACAGATACAAAAAAAATAGGATAATCAATCTGGACCCAAAACCTACATATCTATCAATTTTCTCTTTATAGGTTGATTTCTCTTAGGTATTTGCTATAATTGCAGAAATTATTACCAGTGTACTATATCTACTATTGCTGGAATGACTGATTACTTTGAAATATGTTTTCAGGAAGAGTCTAGAAGTAATTGAAGCTGGAAGAAGCCTAGAATGCTTATTGGTTAGAGGTCAGCAGCCCATGTCACCATTAGTAGCATTTATACTAGTAAGATTTCAAGTGACAATGAGTACCATCCAGGAGGTACACACACACACACACACACACACACACACACATGCTCGCACACTGATTTTTTTCTATTTTCTCATATCATGTAGCAAATTAAGCTTAAGTGTTATAGCATAGATTATCTTGAAACAGATTAGTCAGACAGCATTATGGTTCAACTTTTGCCAAAGGTAGAAAGATTAAAAACAAAAACAAAAACAAACAAACAAACAAACAAACAAAACAAACCTTTCACTTTGGCCATGGCTATGAACATTTATAGCATTGTCCAGAAGCCAAAGGCTTTATTAAAATTATAGGACACATGATAACACACCAATAATGTACCTGGACTGCTACAGATTCAAAATTCTAAAACAAAAACAAATACTCAAAATTACTTCATCATAGACAATGATCAGGAGAAATCCCAACCCCTCAAATACCTAGGTATATACTTTTTCATATTCATCTAAGAATATTTGGGTTCATGGTATCACAGAGGAAAGGTGAGAAGTCCAGGTAGACTGACTCTCTGGTCCTCCCTAGGGCAATGTGTAGGAAGCTTTGGGAAAGAAACCAAGGCTGATTGCCAGGAAGATGACAATCACAGCCATGTGTAATCTGTGGGAAGGGAAGCTGCTGGCAGTAAAAGAACCAGTCCTAGAGAGTGGTCATGCTGTGGAGATTTCCATATTCCTCAGCGTCCACATCCTGGTACAGTGCATACAGAAGCCATTTATGAACATATGGGACAAGGTAGTTTGTTGTATCTCCTATATATTACATTATTTTTCTGTTGGAATAAGAATGTATATTTCCTGTTCTTCCAGAGGAGTCCCCAAGCTCCATCCATTGTTTGACTGTGGGTTTCTGTATCTATCTGAGTCAGCTGCTGGGTGGAGCCTCTCAGAGGACAGTGAAGATAGACTCCTGTCTACAAGCATATTAGAGTAGCATTAATAGCGTCAGGGATTCTTGTTTGTCCATGGGATGGGTCTCAAGTTGGGCAGGTTATTGGTTGACCATTCCCTCAGTCTCTGCTTCATCCCTTATCTCTGCATTTCTTATAGAGAGGATACATTTGGGTTTAAAGTTTTGTGGATAGGCTGGTGTCCCTATTGCTCCATTGGAATTTCTGCCTGGCTACAGGAAGAGGTCTCTTTAGGTTCCATGTCTTCAATGCTGTGAGCCAAAGTTAATGACACACCCATTGATTCTTGGGAGACTCCCTTATGTCATATCTCTGTCTTGTCTAAGAGGTGTCCGTACCTCCCCACTCCAGTCACTTGTAGACTTCCATTTATTCTCATGGCCATTTGGCTGTCTTTCCTCTCTCTCACCACTCCCGGGAAGATAGTAACTCTACAGGAAGACCAACAGAGTCAACTAACTTGGACCCTTGGAGTTCTCAGAGACTGAACCACCAACCCAAGAAATACAGGGGTTGGACGTAGGCCTCCCCACACATATGTAGCAGATGTGAAGCTTGATCTTTATGTGGGTCTAGGACAACTGGAGTGGGGACTGTCCCAAAAGCTGTTGGCTGTACATGGGATATGTTCTTCTAGCTGGGCTGCCTTGTCTGACCTCACTGAGAGAGGATGTGTCTAGCCTCATAGAGACTTGATGTGCCAGGGTCAGGAGATATCCAAGCAGGCTGCCAACCATTGAGGGTAGAAGTATAAGGAAAAGATTGGGGGAGGAGGTGATGGTGAGGGGGTCAGTGAGCTGGATATAAAGCGAATAATTAAAAAAATAAATGTATATCTTACACCAGTCTTCCCATTGAATCTGGCATCTAAACACTTCACTGTAATTTTATAGAGGCTTAAAACTAAACTAGCCATGACTCTTGGAGGACACTTTGGATGTTTAAGCAAGGCTGAAACAGTTAAAACATTATGATTGGGGTGGGGGTAGAGAAAAACATACTTTGCAAGATTCACATGAGCCTTTCAAGATCAGGAATAGCATGGAGTATGTATGTCATGCATTCTCCAAAGGATCCTGTATTAAAAGATTGATCCCCAGATGGCAGTGTTGAGATGCAAGGCATAGAAGGAGCTCCTTCATCTCCACAACACATTGATCCCAGCTCTCCCCACTAGTTCTCTTTCAATGTCTGACCATTTCATGAACAGTTTACTTTTGTCACATGCTCCAACCATGTGTGCTACCTTGGCATAGGCTCAGCATAATGAAGCCAGTTGACCAGGGGCTGGACCTCCAACATGTTATCTCAAATTGACTCATTTCTTTACAAGTCATTTTTAAAAAAATCTTTTATTTTTACATTATTTTATATAAGAAGTTTATTGCTTGCTCTAGAGCATTGAGACTTCTACATGCAGCATATTTATTTATATTCCTTTTCTCTTTTAGACAATAAGGTCCACATGAGAAACCAAATATAATTTTTCTTTATAACCAGTGTATTGTTTATTTTTACCTGCTTTTGGTATGTTGTGCTCTTTGTGTATCAGAAATGAAACATGGCTATGGTATCATCTAACATTCTATGCTTTGAGTGTCCTCAATTGGGTTTGTAACCATGTAACTTGCTATCTGATTCTTTTAATCTTAGGAAATTTAACATTCTTTCATTACATTTATTCATCAACTATTTCATTCCTGTATACAATCCATTCTGATTACTGCCATCTGTATCTTCTCCTTCATCTTTCCCAGTCCCGTCAGTCAGCACCAAACCTGTGTCCTTTTCCACATTCATTTGTTTATGTTTAGTGATTTTACCCTGGACTGCCCATGTAACTATGTGTATGGAAAATATGCACTAAATATAATTCTATAACAATGTATGTTCTAGTTGACATTTCATTGCTACAAATAGTCTAATTTTTTAACATTATCAATATTACTAATGTTATCAATGGTACAATTTCAGATATGAGCTCTATTTACTCAATTTATATTTTATAATTTCAAGAAGAAAAAAAGATATAGAATGCAATCAAATGCTCTCAAACAGAAATAACTATAGAATTTTGCTAAGTTTGTTATTTTTCAAAATGTTTAAGATAGTTTAAGTTATGTAAAAGTTAGATACAAGGGTATGTTTACATCTTTGTATCTCTTGGTATAGGTCAGTATAAGCAATATTTATATAAGTATGGTATAAATTTAGAGTAGAGGTATAAAATCAGGTGTCAATATTCATGTCTTCAAAAGGGTTTCACACAAAGATAGTTACAAAATTGAAGCAGAGCTTGCAGGCAACGGTTTGACAAGTTCGACCATCTTTAACACCAGAAACAACCACAATAACACTTGACATTGCTACTTTAAGGTTAAAAGAATGTTTTGACGTGTTTATTGACATATGTGCTAATGATGGTTTCATTGACATCTTCATACATGTACACAATGTATTTTAGTGATGTTCACCCTGATAATGTCTTTCCCTCTTGTCATATAATAATCCCTTTCTTTTCAATCCCTTCCTTTTCAATCTCGTGTCTTCTTTCTGTTAGGATTCAGTAGTGCCAATATAGGAACATGGGTGAGAGTTTGCTATCTCATGGCTATTCCTTTGCAATAGAAATGTCCCTCCTTTCTTTATCAATCTTTAACTGCATATAAACTCTCAGGGAATTGGCTACTGTCCCTTCTGTGACAGGTGTTGACATGACTATGTTTTGGCAGATCTTGTGAAGTTAATCATGGCTGCTATAAGTTTGAGAGTCCAATAGCCTTGTCATATCAGAAAGTCAGTGCTCCACACCTCTCTTCTGACATTCCCTAGGCCCATTCCAAGATAGTCCTTGAATTTTAGTGATGGTGATATAGATCTCCTCTTCATAGATGAACCTTCTATTGTATTTCATTGTTAGTATGTTGAATAGTTAGAAATCTCTGCAGTCACCACTGATCACCTCAAATATAGCTTTACTTTTAAAACCTTATTTTTATATTATAATTATAGTCATTCTCACTTTCCTTCTCTTCAAACCCTCCTATATAATCCTCCCTGTTCTTCCTCAAATTTAGGGCATCTTTCCTCAGTAATTGTTAATGCATTCACATCTATATGAATGAAGAATAAATGAATGAATGAATAGGTATGAATGAATATATATGTTAATATAAATAAATATATATCCATGTATATATTTATTCATATATATACTAAATAAACATAAAATGCTTGTCATTTTTTCTATTTAATTATGATTATAGCCAAACAATGTTGGTTTTTTTGAAACAAATTGGCTCTTTCATGAGGTAAATCCTACTTCCATAATTATCACTTTCAAGTTGATTTATGTAAAATAGCACAGAAACTCCTACAAATAAAATTTTAATTCATTTAGAAATAATAATAATTACAAGATTTTTGAATTGAAAGGAAACCACATTTATAAATTCAATTGAATATATATGTGTATATATATATATATACTATATTATATATAGTATATATAGTATAGATATCTATATTATATCTACTATTATATCTATAATGTATATATATATATATAATATTATATATGTATGTGTGGTATGTGTGTGTGTGTGTGTGTGTGTGTGTGTGTGTGTGTGTGTGTGTGTATGTATGTATGTATATATATACTCTGTTCCATCTATACTTGTTTGACCTTTGACACTGAGCAACTAATTAGTGTGCTCTTCCCTGGGGAAGACCATATCTCACACTTCCAGATTTGCTCTGTTGTCTACAGATCTCTGTGCAGGGTTGAGCACTTGTTGGCATGTTCTCTTCTGTTTTGTCAATGCCTGTTGATGTTAAGCTTGTTTATCTCACATCTGGGCAGTCAGATGCATAAGACTTTTTTTTTTTTTTTAATATTTATTTTATTTATTATATGTAAGTACACTGTAGCTGTCTTCGGATACTCCAGAAGAGGGCGCCAGATCTCGTTACAGATGGTTGTGAGCCACCATGTGGATGCTGGGATTTGAACCTATCACCTTCGGAAGAGCAGTCGGGTGCTCTTACCCTCTGAGCCATCTCACCAGGTCCGCATAAGACTTTTATGGCTGTAGTTTCTGACACTACTTTGAGGCACTATTAGAGCAAGTTTCTTATCCTCTGGCTCTTACAGTCTTTCTGCCCCCTCTTCCACAACATTCCCTGAGCATTGAGTATGGATGTAAATTTTCTAAACCACAATAATCCCTAAAAACAACCTATAAATATCTTCCCCTATTCCCACAGACTCGTGTAGTCTTCTTCCCTCATCAAGAAACCTCCTTTGGAAAAAAACAAAAACAAAAACAAAAACAGACAGACAGACTGCTACTGCTACTGCTACTACTCTAGAATTGTACAGCTCAATCTCAATGTTTACACCTACAAAAAGAAGACTCTTGAACCAAAGTTGCCAGCATAATTGTTTTCTCATCAATAGTCTTGTTTAGGTAAATACCAGTGCAATCCTCTTCTGCTACACAAGACAATCCCACTTGTACAACAGTGGCAAGGACATTAACAGGTACCCAACTATTTTCTGATTAGATTTGGTGCCTATTCCTCAGAGGGAATTCATATCCACTACTGTAAAAGTGCTCAACAAATCCTGGATGGGGATATCATAGTCCTTTAAGGGGAAGCTATTACTGACGTTTCACTGAACATATTATGTGTAATATGTACAGGATTTTGAATTAATAGAAAACCACATGTATAGATTTAGTTGAATAAATTTATTGAGAAAAGAGAAAATCCCCTTGGTTAAAAACCAAAAGCATATGTGACAGAATCATGACAATGAACGACGATTTAGGCACACAGAATAAACATTTCACATTCTCCCACTTTTTACAACAAATTTTCAAAATGATTGATTGGACATATTACACACAAAAGAAACCAAGACTTCAGTAAACATATCAGAAATCTATGATGTAGATGTTCAGTAACTAAGCAGAAGGCTTAGAATATATGAGGTAAAGAATGGCAAAGTCCTGACATTACAGTTAGAAGACATTTAGTGTCTCCCATGGTGTCCTCAGTAGTAGTAGCCAAATCCAGATCCATAGCCAGAGCCACATCCATAGCCACAGCCATAGAGAGAGCGTGAGCCATAGCCACAGCCATAGCCATAGCCACAGCCCAGTCCACGGTAGCCACTGCCATAGTAGGAGCCATAGCCACAGCCCAGGCCTCCATAGCCATAGCCCAGGCCTCCATAGCCACAGCAGCCATAGCCTCTGCCGCCATAGTAGTTTCCGTAGTAGCCACACATGG
>LR750930.1:0-23530 GCA_902729485.2 Mus minutoides | reverse complement strand
GGACTTGAGTCTGTATACTTCTGCCTGAAGGAAGGCCCTTTTATATTCTCTCAGTGAGGGTGGAACCGACCATGCACCCATGCTATTGACTAATTTTATGACTAGTCTAATTATTTTGTTGTTTCCATTGTGAAAATACTTTGTAGCCATTAAAGAAGCTTGCTTGGCTTCATATCTCATGTGAACATTCTTCGTCTCGTTTAGGTTCCAATGTAGTAGTGTACATCACATACACTAATAGCTTGAGAATTGTGACCCAAATGATGCTTCCATTTTAAACTTCTAAGACTATACTATACGCAGAGGTGACATTTTCTTAGTCAAAATTTGTTTTGTATCTAGATTTCAGAAAGTCCATACCTTCTCTTTGAATTATGAATTTTTCTTCACTTGCAAAGCAAATTCATTTTCTGCTTCAGGGTTCAATTCTTTTCATTTTCTGAAATCAAACATATTTTTCATACCCTTGATGGTAATAATATTCCAACTAATTAGTATTTTAGAAAATGAACTATGAGCTAAATACATTAAGTTTTATTGTTATACAGATGAGACTAATCCTATTTGAATTTAATTTCTATAAAGCAAAGGATTTTTATTTATTGCATAAGATCTTATTTCTCCATTTATTTTTACAAATAAGTGCATGGTGATTATTCAATACTTTAATGAACATTAGAATTATATTTTATATTTTATACAATGAGCTTGCCATCTTGTGTTTACATTGATCAAATTATTTAAATCAAGTACTCTTTCTTTAACAAGTAGTGCCAGAATTATTCTGTTTTTGATAGCAAATGCTGAGCTTTGACTGTTATGTAATTGTCTCTGCTCCCATTTGGTTTTGTGTGATAATGAATCCTCCTTATTAGGATTTATTCTCACAAAAGTCAGGATAGTTTTATTTTTAGTGGAGTTGTGTACATTCATTGTATAAGGAACTAGGTCAGAAGTGAGATTGCCTTTTTGTTCAGCACAGCTACCTTGGTTAGTGTTGAAAGAGAATAAAGAAGTCTCCCAATGGAGCATTTTTCTATTGATGTTTAAAGCAAACACAGTTATTTAATCATTTACAGTGTGTGTGTGTGTGTGTGTGTGTGTGTGTGTGTGTGTGTGTGTGATCGTGTGTGCATGAACACTCACATGTGTATGTGTGTGTATGTGTGTGTGTGTGTGTGTGTGTGAGTGTGTGTGCACAAACACTCACCTGTGTATGTGTGCGCATGTGTGTGTATGTGTGTGTGTGTGTGTGTGTGTGTTTCTGCAGTCTGCTGATGGTCTCATAGTAGTATGATGGCCTCAGACCTGAAATCAGACTGCCACAATCTTGTGAGTGCCAGGACTTCGGAGCATGTGACCAGATTCTCAAATCAATATGGGTTTTTGAAGTATCCACACATTGCTCTTCCTTCTTTTCTTGTGTTTTGCAAATTGTATCTTGGGTAGTCTAAGTTTCTGGGCTAATATCCACTTATCAGTAAGTGCATTTCTAATGACTTCTTTTGTGATTGGGTTACCTCACTAAGGATGAGATACATCAATTTGCCCAAGAATTTCATAAATTCACTATTTTTAAGCTGAGTAGTACTCCATTGTGTAAATGTACCACATTTTTTGTATCCATTCCTCTGTTGACGGACATCTGTGTTCTTTCCAGCTTCTGGCTATTATAAATAAGACTGCTAGGAAACAAAATTCCCATGAATGGAGTTACAGAGGCAAAGTTTGAAGTTAAGATGAAAGGATGGACTATCCAGAGACTATCCCACCTGGGTATCCATCCCATAATCATCCACCAAACATAGACACTATTGCATATGCCAGAAAGATTATGCTGAAAGTACCCTGATATAGCTGCCTCTTATGAGGCTATGCCAGTGCCTGGCAAATACAGAAGTGGATGCTCACAGTCATCTATAGGATGGAACACAGGGATCCCAATGGAGAAACTAGAGAAAGTACCCAAGGAACTGAAGGGGTCTGCAACTCTATAGGTGGAACAACAACATGAACTAACCAGTATCCCCAGAGCTTATGTCTCTAGCTGCATATGTAGCAGAAGATAGCTTAGTTGGCCATCATTAGGAAGAGAGGCCCCTTGGTCTTGCAAACTTTATATGCCCCAGTACAGGGGAACGCCAGGGCCAAGAAGTGGGAGTGGGTGTGTAGGGGAGCAGGATGCGGGTAGGGCATAGAGAACTTTCAGGGTAGCATTTGAAATGTAAATAAATAAAATGTCTAATAAAATATATGTGTTTTTGAATATTCTTTTTGTTAATGAATCTTGGTAGACTATAGTTGGAGTAGGTCTTGTGCTGCTGTGTATTCAAAGGCTAAATTCTGTTCCTGTAGTTCTACCTGGTGGCCACAAGAGGAGTAAACTCTTATGTATTCCAGCTTTGGTTCCCAAGTTAATCGTTCAATAAAAGCCTAAAGCCTATGATTGGGCGGTAGAGAGTGATAGGCATGGCATCCAGGAGGAAGAAAGGAACTCTGGGAAGAAGACAGAGGAAGCCCTTTAGCCAGGATGAATGAGGGGAGACAGATGTGACTACAGGTCTATAAAGTATAGGTAGATATGTGGGTGGATGGGGCAAGGTGGTCAGGTTAACTTAGATGAGGTAGTTGAGAGTCTGCCAACTAAGGCTTAGGCTTTGAAATATTAAGAGGTCCCTGCGGTTACTTGAGGACACTAACTGGTTAAGGAATAACTGCCGCTGTGTTGATTTCCAGCATTAGTTAATGTATACAGAATATTAATAATTATTTTACAGATATTGTAAAATTATTGTGACATTTTGTCAGACTAATCATGAAGTTTAAAATTTTTGAATTAGATGACATAATTATTATGTATTTTTCAGATTTTGCTTAGTAACCTCACTCATCACAGCTTCATCAAACAGTGGCTTAGAAAACATTTTTCAGGAAAAAAATAATTTAGATGACATGGTGGTAGTCTTTCTCTAGTCCAAAATTTTACAAAATTCTTAAAAGTAATATAGCTAAAATTCTTCAGGCCAATAGAAAAAAAGGAAAATAATATACAGATTTTAATTTTTAAAATATTGTGTAAAGAATTTGTAAAATTTTACTGTAATGGAATGGCATATTGAAATTGTAATATTGTAATGGAATAATTCCATCTAGAGAACTGTGTTTCTTATAAAAAATTTTTTACCTTCTCAGAAATGTTTTCAGATCAGTTTCTGTTTCTTTCTTTTAAAAATCTTTTCTTTTCCATTTTTTCTTTTCTTTTCTTGGATATTTACTTTATTCACATTTCAATGTTGATGTAGAGAGCCGCTGCAAGATGACAGCATTCACCATTAAGAAATGGCGCTGGCATCTGGCATTCTCCCATATGATCCTTGGAATGTGTTTTGTCCTGGGGAAAAGCGCGCTAGTCACAGAGCCCATTCCCAGGGCGCCTTGGGTTTATGGCTTTGCAGCCAGTCCTATGGGAACACGCTGCCTTAGGGCTGCCTCAGGGGTTATATAGAGCTGAGCCCTCCAGGGATTCCTTTGTCTTCCTCCACATTAAAGTATGCCACAGAAGGATCCTTTGCATGTGTCCGTGTGAGTTCTTTCTGGCGAGAACCAGCGCGGGTCACATGTTATCTCCTTTTCCAGTTTCTCCTCCAGAAACCCCCCTATGCCACCCCCTTCCTTCTGCTTCTATGAGGGTGTGCCCCCAACCACTCCCGCCTCCCCTCCCTTGCATTCCTCTACACAGGGGCATCCAGCCTTCACAGGACAAATAGCCTCTCCTGGTGTTGATGCCCAACAAGGCTACATATGCAGCTGGAGCCATGGGTTGCTCCATGTGTACTCTTTGGTTGGTGGTTTAGTCCTTAGGAGCTCTGGGGGGGGGGGTCTGGTTGGTTGTTACTGTTGTTCTTCCTATGGGGTTGCAAATCCCTTAGGCTCCTTCATTCCTTTCTCTAACTTCTCCATTGGGGACCCTGTACTCATTCCAATGGCTGGCTGCAAGCATCCACCTCTGTATTTGCCAGGTTTTGGCAGAGCCTCTCAAGAGATAGCTATATCAGGCTTCTGTCAGCAAGCACTTCTTGGCATCCACAATAGTGTCTGGGTTTGGTGACTGTATATGGGATCGATACCCAAGTGGGACAGTCTCTGGATGGTCAGTATCTGCTCCACACTTTGTCTCTGTATTTCCTCTCATGAGCATTTTGTTCTCCCTTCTAAGAAGGACTGAAGCATCCACACTTTGGTCTTCCTCCTTCTTGAACTTCATGTGGTCTGTGAATTGTATCTTGGGTATTCCAAGCTTCTGGGCTAATATCCACTTGTCAGTGAGTGCATACCACGTGGTTTTTTTTTTTTTTTTTTTTTTTTTTTTTTTTTTTTGTGTGTGTGTGTGTGTGTGTGTGTGTGTGTGTGTGTGTGTGTGTGTGTGATTGGGTTACTTCACTCAGGATGAGATTTTCTAGTTCAATCCATTTGCCTAAGAATTTCATGAAGTCATTGTTTTTAATAGCTGAGTAGTATTCCATTATGTAAATGTACCACATTTTCTACATTCATTCCTCTATTGAGGGACATCTGGGTTCTTTCCAGCTTCTGGTTATTATAAATAAGGTTGCTATGAAAATAGTAGAGCATGTGTCCTTATTATATGTTAGGGAATCTTTTGGGTATATGCCCAAGAGTGGTATAGCTGGGTCCTCCAGTAGTACTATGTCCATTTTCTGAGGAATCTCCAAACAGATTTCCAGAGTGGTTGTACCAGCTTGCAATCCCACTAGGAATGGAGGAATGTTCCTCTTTCTTCACATCCTTGCCAGCATCTGCTGTCACCTGAGTTTTTGATCTTAGCTATTCTGACAGGTATGAGGTGGAATCTCAGGGTTGTTTTGATTTACATTCCCCTGATGACTAAGGATGCTGAACATTTCTTAGGTAATTTTCAGCCATTCAGAATTCCTCAGCTGACAATTCTTTGTTTAGCTCTGTACCCCATTTTAATAAGGCTATTTGATTCTCTGGAGTCTAACTTCTTAAGTTCTTTGTATATATTATTAGCCCTCTATCAGATGTAGGGTTGGTAAAGATCATTTTCCAATCTGTTGGTTGCTGTTTTGTCCTGTGGACAATGTCTTTTATTTACCTACTGCTCCCATTTAATTGATTAGAACTAGTTTCCCCTTATTTATTTATTTATTTATTTATTTATTGTTTAATTAATGAATTAATTAAGTTTATATCCCAATAGCTGTCTCCCTTCTCTCAGTCTTCTCCTCACATAGTCCCTCCTCTCACTTGCCCTTCTCTTCTCCTCTGAGAGGGTAGTGTTCTCCCATGGGTATCACCCTACCCTGATACACTAATTCTCTGCAGAACTTGGGGCATCCTCTCCCACTGAGGCCAGACAAGGCAGCCCAGTTAGGGAAACAGGATCCAGAGGCAGAAGGCAGGTTTAAGAACAGTGCTTGCTCTGGTTGTTGTGGAACCCACATGAAGACCAAGCTGCATATCTGCTACATTCTCCTTTTTTTTTTTTCCTTGAGATTTTTCTGTTTTTAGGTTTATATAAACTTATGTATAACTAAATTAGTGTTCTTAAATTCACCACATACCCTCTTTTTGTTAGATAATAGAACTTTCCAACTCTTAGCCATAAATATGTATCTCTAAATGACCAATTGACATATTCATTCATTGATGGTTACTTTAAAAAGTCTTGAATGGAACATGATTTTCCACACTCTTAAGTCTCTTCTTTTCTCTGTCTGCATTTCTGAGAATTAAAATCACTCAAATTAGACAAGATCCCCTCTACAGAACTATTCTTTAATATATGCTGAGAATACATCTTTTGTTAGACTCCAGGAACTACACATTCAAACTTCGGAATATTGATATCCAGACTATTGAATATCTCAAATACTGCATTAGGAATGCTTAGTTACCTAAATCTCCAATTTATCTTCAATCCAAAGGTAGATTTTTTTCTGTTTGTTTGTTTGTTCTTGCTGTTTTTACCTGAAGCTTATATAACTCATCCTTCCTGGTCTAGCCCGCCATTTTTCAACTGTGTCTCTGAGGATGCTTCATCATGTTCTGTCTCTCTTAATGCTATGTAATAGACCTAGTGCCCTCAGAATTGACAGCTTTGCATTTGAAGCCTTTACCCTACTGGTACAGCCTTCTGGAAACAGCAATACAAATGCTAAGCTTTTCCTTATCTATTTTTTTTTTCTTATTCTTTCCAAGCAACAGTTCGTGACCACCCACTTCCAAAATTTTTGAAGTTTACCTTAGCTCATGTTGGCATTGCACATGTGGCCTTATATGTCTTGTGACTTGTCTATCCTCAGGTTTCTCAATAGTGCCAAATGTAATATTTTGATTAAAGGTTAAGATATAAAAAATAAAAGTATTAATGAATAACCAGATCAATTCACTCAAATAGTTTTAAATTTTCCTCTTTTCAACTCATAAAAAGCTGAAAAATATTTTTTTATATTTCATTTAGTTCTGTCTTTGTTTATTCAAAACCAATGAGAAAAATAAATCAACCACTGACAAGCTAAGGATGCTGTTCTGATTAAAACAACGCTCCATTATCTTTTCTGTTCTAGCTGCCAATCTAGGATTCCACAATCATTTCCCTGTAACTTTTCTTTAGATTCTTCTTGGCAAATATTTAATTTTTTCTTGACTTTAATGGTAGTGACAATTTATAAGAGTAATATGGTTGATATATCTTTGCTTGTTTTGAATGTTTTCATACTGGTAGGTTGAAGTATTGCATATTATAGAAGATAGCTACTCATAAAATATGAATTTAAAAGAAAAAAAATTGATAGATTTTTGTTTGTTTGTTTGTTTGTTTTGAGACATGGTCTCTCTGTGTAGCCCTGGCTGTCCTGGAACTCACTCTGTAGACCAGGATGGCCTTGAACTCAGAAATTTGCCTACTTCTGCCTTCCAAGTGCTGGGATTAAAGGTGTGCTCCACCACACCCGGCTGATAGATTTTAAAGTGTAAACTTCCAGAAGAATTAGATTTCTATATGAACATAATTCATGAGTTTAAACATCTAGAACTAATAATGCTATTACTTTGAATTGTAAATTAAATGACATATACATATACATAAGGCATGCATTTACCTATGTAAGCATGTATATATTTATCTATCAAGAAAAATTAAAATTAATAATATTGCAATTAAGAAAGTAATAAAGCATATTGCTTATTCAAAGATCTGCAAATCAATCCTAACACCCCATATCTTCCTCCAAAAGATATTTACCTCCATGAGAAAATTCTTTGAAGGTAAAAGCCATATCAGCAATATTGTTTATATTAAGTAGCACTGAAATTTAATTTTGGTTTTTGGAGCAAACATTCCTCAGAAATAAGAAAGAACTTCAGTTAACTACATAATAGTTTATATGCCCTGACCTATGACAATGTGTTCTTGAGTATATTGGTTGTGAGTTGCCAGTTACTTGCTAATATGAATCCAGCAGATTCGGTGGTTTTTCCCACACACCACTCACTCCGTATATAATGCCTCAGAAACTTGAAACTCTATAGATACTGACCCAGGCACACAACTGAGCACTATAATCTTATTATCACAAGATTTTGTAGTATTGATTATGATAACCTGGGCTATGGCTTTGGAGACCTAGGCTATGGCTATGGATGGCTGGGCCGTGGCTATGGAGGTCTAGGTTGTGTCTATGGGGGCTACAGATATGCCTGCTACCATCCACACTGCTATGGAAGATACTGGTCTTCCTTCTTCAGAGGAACAGACACTTATTCTTTTTCTCATAAGACAATCTTTTCTTTCAGCATTACTCATTTTAATGCTGTCATCTGTTCACACAAAGACTGACAAATAATAGCTGTGTCTTAGATAATTATGTGCCAACAGAACGTTTTACATTGTAATAATCTGGAGTTTCCATTAATGAAAAACATTTATTTGATACTATTCTGATTAATTTAAGACTATCAACAAGTACAAACCAGTATAACAAGCTATATATGCTAGTAGTATGAAGTATTCATTACAAACCAATTAATTTATCTAAGAAATTTTATGAATATACCTTTATTAAAGGTTGCCGTTTGAAAACCTTGATTGTTCTGTGTCTTTTAAGTATTTAAAGATTGTTTTATATGTATATTATGTTTATGCTACTCTCAATAGTTTTGATATCTATAATTAGAAATGCAGATGTACTAAATAACATCTTGGTCAAAAATTTGAAATTTATTAACAAATGAAAATGAAAACCTTATTTAAGAATCACAATTGGTTTCACTGGTCAAAGATATTGCTGTATGCAGGATGAATAAATTCTGCCCAAGGGAGAATAAATTCAAATATAATTTTAACATTGATAATAAAAAATAGATTTCAAGAGAGTGATGACGGAACATAGACATAATAAAAAATGATCTATATCTTTCTAAAGAGTAACAGAAAGTATTTTGAATGATTCATAAGAAATATTGGAATAGTTAAGCACAGTCTGGTTTCAGGTTGTACAGAACAATCATCTATCAGAGCATCCGTCTCAAGGTATTGCATGGGTATGCATAAACTCTATGTGACAACTAAAAAGCTGCTCAGTTAATTAATAGATTGCAACTACTATGATGGAAGGTCTGGCCATTGTGGCCTGCAGTACCATGTGGATTTGGGTTCTGGCCTGTATCAGAGCAGAGAAGTTGAGTTGAGTAGCAGACACACATGCATTTATTTTTCGTTGCTTTTGACTACAGATGTGATGTAAGAAGCTGCCTCCTGTCCCTGCCCCTTGACTTCCATATTGTGATAAGCCATAACCTTGCATTGTGAGTTCAAGTAAACCCTTTCTCTCCTAAGCTGCTTCTTAATGGACGGTACATTATTATAGCAACAGGCATGAAGCTCAGACAGGAAGTACATCAACCAGATTACTATATCCTAATGACTTAATCAGAAAACAGGAAAAGATTCTGGTTATGCTCATAAATAACATAAGTCTCATTATGCTACAAACACATGAAATGGATATTCTGAAAGTTGGTAAAAATATCAATAAAATTATCTTAAAAATGAGTTCTATAACACAAAAGTAATCCTAATATCAAAGGAGATTTCAAGTCAGAAATATTTAAGTTCACACAAGACACTTTACATCCTGATCATTTCAAGCACCAGAGATGTATCTTGTTGAGAAATACTTTATTTATGTGAAGAAGCATTATGCCTATCTGAGCATTTATTTTCTTTTTTCCATGTTCTCTCCCTCCCTCTCTCTCTCCCTCTGTCATTCCCTCCCTTCCTTCTTCCTTCTTCCCTCCCTCCTTCTTTCCCTTCCTTCTTCTTTTCTTCCTTCCTTCCTTCCTTCCTTCCTTCCTTCCTTCCTTCCTTCCTTCTTTCCTTCCTTTTTCCTTCCTTCCTTTTTTCCTTCCTTCCTTCCTTCCTTCCTTCCTTCCTTCCTTCCTTCCTTTCTTCCTTCCTTCCTTCCTTTATTCCTTCCTTTTTTCCTTCCTTCCTTCCTTTTTTCCTTCCTTCCTTCCTTTCTTCCTTCCTTTTTTCCTTCCTTCCTTCCTTCCTTCCTTCTTTTTTCCTTCCTTCAATCCTTTTTTCTTTGTTCCATCCTTTTTTCCTTCGTTCCATCCTTTTTCCTTCCTTCTTTCCTTCCTTCCTTCCTTCCTTCCCTCCTTCCTTCCTTCCTTCTTTTTTCCTTCCTTCCATCTTTTTTTCCTTCCTTCCCTTCCTTCCTTCCTTCCTTCCTTCCTTCCTTCCTTCCTTCCTTCCTTCCTTTTCTTCTTCCTTCCTTCCTTCCTTCCTTCCTTCCTTCCTTCCTTTTTTCCTTCCTTCCATCCTTTTTTCCCTTCCTTCCTTCCTTCCTTCCATCATTTTTTCCTTCCTTCTTTCTTTCCTTCCTTCCTTCCTTCCTTCCTTCCTTCCTTCCTCCCTTCCTTCCTTCCCACTTCTTTTCTGCTGTCTACCATCTCTCCCTTCTTTTTTGTTCTTTTATTTATTCTATCTAGTTGTCATCTTTGCATTTTTGAACAGTGGATCTAGAACCTTAAAAAATGCACATAGCTCCAAACTTGGTCTCTGTGACTCCTTTCATGGGTATTTTGTTTCCCTTTCTAAGGAGGGACGAAGTGAGCTGAGGTGGAAGGAAGGACCATCCAGAGACTGCCCCACCTGGGGACTCATCCCATAAACAGCTACCAAACCCAGACGCTATTGCATATGCCAGCAAGACTTTGTTGACAGGACCCTAATATAGCTGTCTCTTGTGAGGCTATGCCAGTGCCTGGCAAATACAGAAGTGGATGCTCACAGTCATCTATTATATGGAACACCAGGCTTCCAATGGAGGAGCTAGAGAAAGTACCCAAGGAGCTGAAGGGGTCTGAAACCCAATGGGAAGATCAACAATATGAACTAACCAGAACCTCCAGAGCTTGTGTCGTGTCTCTAGCTGCATATGTACCAGAAGATGGCCTAGTCGGCTATCATTAGGAGGAGAGGCCCTTGGACATATGAAGATTATATGCCCCAGTACAGGGGAATGCCAGGGCCAGGAAGCAGGAGTGGGTGGGTTGGGAAACAGGGTGGGTGCAGGGTATAGGGGACTTTCGGCATAGCATTTGAAATGAAAATAAAGAAAATATCTAATAAATAAAAATAATCCTCAAAAAATGCACACATAAAAACATGGTGTGTGGGAGGGATGCATAGGAACATAGTGACAGGAAGGTTTAATTGACTGTGACATAACAAATACACCAAGTAGAATAAAATTAGAGAACACATTTAAACAGTATGTTTGAAGCACTTATTTGCTTGCTTTGATACATTTATGTTATGTATACATATGCACATTTAACCTTTACAAAAATAAGAAAGAGTAAATCTTTCTATAGTTTTTCAGAGAATGTACATAAACACTGATACCAGGGAAGAAGAAAAAAAGAAGCTTGTACGAATTCTCTCTGCTCGCCATGAAGCAAAGATAAAATTGCACACAAAAACAACAACAGCAGCAAAAATAGACAAGCTCTTGAGATGAAAAGGAAATCTCTGATTAGACAACTTCCAGGCAAGTGAGAAAATGTGATCTAAAAGTATAAAATTACCGTTTCACAGTAAGTAATGGCAATAAGACTTGAAGAAAACCTACCAAAGTAAGCAGTAATTAGAGAAAATTCACACCACTAAACACTTCTGTCAGTAAAAATGAAAAGGTAATGAAATCGAATTATTATTCACACTTTAATGAACTTCAGGAAGCACTACTCAATAAACCAAAGTAGCTACAAAGAAGGAGATGATCAACAGAAAACAGATTAGTTATGAGGAATATAGAAATGAGATACACTTATTTATTTCAGTCTGTATTTAATGGTACACAGTTTTGTACATAGAGATTATTTCATAGCTCCATATTCTGCTACTATATTCTCACTCCTTTGATTTTTTTTTTCCTTAAAGACAAGCTATCTTGGATGTCTTTGCACTTGTAAACCTCCTGCCTCAGCCTTCTGTGTATCTCAGATTATTGGGTTTCCAGGAATGGACAACAATTGACTAATGAAAATGAAAACTCTAAAGCTCTACTTGACAGCTTTAATGACAGCAAAGCAGTTGACAAGGTATATTTCAAATGACATGTGATAGCTTTGCAGAAGTTAATGATTACAATTTTAAAGCCCTACTTAGAATAGCTCCTTCCCTTAAGAAGAACAGACATACAAAATTAACACCATTAACTATAAGGAGCTACTTTCTTTGCAAGCAGCAGAAGACAAAGGCCAAGCTGTGGTGAGAAAAAAGTAATTGTATTTCTAGATGTGTAATCCATAAAATTCTACCAAAGCCTCTCCAACGTAAAAACCCCAACATACGTGGCATGTTGGATGCAGGGATACATTTTAATTCCCATCCTGGCAGAGGCACAGACATTTGTGGGCAGAGCATGAGCTCCCATTCTGCATTGTTACATGGCCTGTGACTTCCTTCTAATAGAAAATCAAAGGAGACAGTGTATGCAAGATTGTGTGTATGTATGTATTTCACAAAATACTGTAGACAGCAAACCTTTTTGTAGGGGAGAAATGAAGACGAGAAAGCAGTAGTAGGCTTTGAGACATGAGGTATATGAAAATTGTGGAAATTTTAACTCCATTGGTTCCCAGAAACTAATTAAGCACATTTATACATAATAGTACCTATATTTGAGAGTTACATAGCAGGACAAATCTTTCCTAACTAATGGAATGGAAAGCTGGGCTTTACAGAAACACATTTTCATGGGATGACAAACCTGAATGTAGTAAAGGAGTTGACCCAGTAATAGCAAGTGGAGTCCAAGAGGCTGTTCATTGTCTTTCATGGGTGTTGAAACCAACCACTTCAATAAGACATTTTCAACATTGACAAATGAAATAAAACTAGAATTTATTTTGAATTAAAGATGTTTATTAGAGACAAGATAAACGAAGACAGGAATGAGAGTCATCAAGGCCATCGTTCTGATGATATTATTCTGAGAACCATGGAAATGACAGAAGTCATGTCAATTTCAATCCCTCTTTTTATGAGGGACATCCAGGGAGCATGTGGCCTCGATGCAAGTCACAGCAGATCCTAATAAACTTCTTGGCAACGTCATCTTCAGAGAGGAGGCTCAGTGTATTTGGTGAGTCTTAAAGTCACAATTGGAGAAGATGAGAGTCTCTTATGGTGTCTTTAGTAGTAGCCAAATCCAGATCCATAGCCAGAGCCGCATCCATAGCCACAGCCATAGAGAGAGCGTGAGCCATAGCCACAGCCATAGCCATAGCCACAGCCCAGTCCACGGTAGCCACTGCCATAGTAGGAGCCATAGCCACAGCCCAGGCCTCCATAGCCATAGCCCAGGCCTCCATAGCCACAGCAGCCATAGCCTCTGCCGCCATAGTAGTTTCCATAGTAGCCACACATGGTGCTGGTTGTTGAGGTTGTTCTTGAGTAGAGAGGAGTGTAAGTGACTTGAGTCTGTATACTTCAGCCTGAATGGAGGCCTTTTATATTTCCCAGTGTGGGTGGGACCCACTATGGGCTTGTGCCATTGGCTAATTTTATGACTAATATGTTTATGTGCTGTTAAGAAAACACTTAAAGTGTTAGGGAAGCATCTATTACAAATCATAGTAGCTTTAATCACATTATACAACAATGTAAGCAGTTACAGGTAACCCTAGGTGTTATGTTATAATTTAAAAAGACACTGGTATGCAAAATAGACACTGGAACATTTTTGATAGTTTCAGCTTGTCTGTTTTTTATAACCACAGAATATTAATTTAGTCTTAGCCTGCAACATTTGTCCATAAGATACTTTTAACACTTCTTTTGTCTAAGGTAAATTGTGAATTATTTAGGGGTACTGAAAATTAGGAGATTGTTTGGAAGATAACCTACACTTACTTAGCAGATTTATAAAGAAATATGTTACTGATTTCATCAACTTTGATAAAAATTAAATAAATAAATGAACATAGTGAAAACATCAATAGTTTCAGTCAATCAAAATTTTATACTTATGTTTATAGGTACAGCGTTTAGTAAACAGAATTTTGAACATACTGGTAGGATGAAATTACCATGTTTGTGTAATACTTGTGTGCCTAGTGTCTATGAAGGGCAGAAGAGAATGTCAGATTTCCTAGAACAGGAGTTATATCGTTTTGTGCCACCTTGTGTGTGTTCCCAATTGGACCTAGGTCCTCAGTAAAAACAAGTCTTTTCAAACACTGAGCAAACTCTACTGAGTGTGTGTGTGTGTGTGTGTTTATATCCCTGTGTACATGTGAGACACAGGGCACATGGGTATGTCAAAGGACAAATTTTAGAACTCAGTTCTTTCCTTCTATCTGGGTGCTAGGGACTAATTCAAGTTGTTACATTTGGCAATAAGTGTCTTTCCACCTTGTGACAAACTATTGTTCTTAAATTAGTATTTATTAATAAATAAATTTTATCTACTTGATCTTAACATGTTTGTCAAAAAACTTTCCTATAAAATAAGTGGTTTGTACCTATGGTATATTTTGAAGAGTCAGCAAATTTCTCCATGTATGTAAATATCATCAATCATAATAAACATTTGTAATGAAAATTACTGGAAATAGTATAAAAGCTGCTCATTCTCTTGGAATTTCTAAGTTCAGAATATTAGAGAATTCTTTAAAATGGAACTTATTGTATATATTAAAATATTTTATGAGTAATCTTATTAAAATTTAATTGACCAAAGAATGTATTGTTTGTCTTGTACTAAGTTGTTCTGAATGTCAAATATTTCAGGGTTTGAAATAGAAAGGCAGAATGTGCTTTGAACATTGGAGAAAGTAAACATTTGAGCAAAGCCCCAGAGAAATATCATAAAGACTCCAAGAAGATCTTGCTGGCAGAGCCCTAGATAGTCTCTGGGAATAGTTATAATGCTTTGAACAAAGGAAGAAAATGGGTGAACAAATCAATGCCGAGAATACAAAGTTCTTTTTATAACAAAATAAAAATGAATAACTATAGTAGAAATATTTGAGAGGAATATAATAATCACAGACTGTAAAATATTACAAGTATTTGATGACCCAACAGAATGTTTAACATATTCTCACACAGTCTTTTCAATCTGCACACATTTGTGTAAACTTCTGAATGACTACACAATATACTCAATGAGAGGTTAGGCACAGCCCCTGGTTGAAGGAAGGGGGCACCCACCCATCTCAAAACTTTTAACCCAGAATTGCTCCTGTCTAAAGAAAATATAGAGACAAAGAGTGGAGCAGAAACTGAAAGAAAGGCCATCCAGAGACTGCCCCACCTGGGGGGTCCATCCCATATGCAGCCACCAAACCCAGACACTATTGCTGATGCCAAGAAGCCCTTGGTGATAGGAGCCTGATATAGCTGTCCCCTGAGAGGATCTGCCAGAGCGTGACCAATACAGATATAGATGCTTGTAGCCAACCACTGGACTGAGCACAGTGACCCCAGTGGAGGAGTTGGGGGAAGTACTGAAGGAGCTGAAGGAGTTTGCAACCCCATAGAAAGAACAACATTATCAACCAACCAGAATCCCCAGAGCTCCCAGGGACTAAACAACCAACCAAAGAATACACATGGAGGGGCGCATGGCTCCAGTTACATATGTAGCAGAGAACTGCCTTATCTGGCATCAATGGAGAAGAGGCCCTTGGTCCTGTGAAGGCTTGATGCCCCAGCTTAAGGGTGATGAGTCAGGAGTGTGTGGGTGGGTGGAGGAACCCCCTCATAGAAGCAGGTGGTAGGGGAATGAAGTGGGGTTTGCAGAGGGTAAACCATGAAGAGGGATAACATTTGAAATATAAGTAAATAATATAACCAATAAAAAAGAAAATGAAGCAATAATGTATATATATATATATATATATATATATATATATATATATATTCAATTAACACAAAATTATCCAAACATTATCAATAATGAGGGAGCTTATATCACTTGCTTTGTGATATTATAAACAGACAAGACTCTAGCAGTACATAATAACATATAAATCGAATATGACCCTGACAGTGAAACAAGAGAGAAACCTGGGATGAGCTAAAGAGAGCTGCAGCATAGCTCCTGAATAACTCTCAGGTGCACACAACTCGAAGAAAGACTGAGGAACTATATAGATAGCCTCTCTGTCTCTTGAGAATGGGACCCATGATCAGTAGGTTCATGCCTGCCTGCATCTCCTCTTCCATGGAGGCTCTCCTTTCCTGGAGTCCTTTAAAAATTCCTGCTTTGTTTGCTGCCTATCTCAACAACCTTCTCTTCTTAATATGTAGGCATGCCAAGACTCTAAGATGATATCTTCTATAGTATGTCTGAGTCCTTTACAGTAGTCATCCTCAACATTAGGGCTCTAACCTTATGTTCTCTCCAGATCCTCAGTTTTTTCTTAGTCTCAGCTTTTGAGTTTATGAACCAGGTGACTATTTAACCCAAAACTGAGCTACTATTTCCCAGCCTGACCTTTCTATATCTGACTCCATCTTGTAATTGCTCTCTCCTAATTATTTATAATGCTAAAATAATTCTAGCTTCTTTCCTTCATATATATATATATATATATATATATATATATATATATATATATATGTGTATATATATGTAATTTATATATATTTATATTTATATTTTTGTATGAATATATAATTTACTTTGAACATGTTCTGTTCCTCACATTTAACAATTATTTGCTTTTATTAAGATTAGATCTGGGTTAGAAGGGGAGGTAAGGGAGGGGGGACTAGGAGGAGTGGAGAGAGGGAAAACTGCAGTATTGATGCCTAAATTATTCTTATAAGGTTTCTCCTTTTTCATTTATCTTAATTGATTCTTTTACAAGACAAAGGCTGGTTGTTTTGTGCGTATGTTCCACTATGACTTCCTGTAACGGTTTTGGGAATGAGAGACCCTTGGGAAAGACTTGATGAGTAAGCAAGTCAAACAACAAATGAATGAGTTTCTAAAGTTCCCTCGCTTCATTTCTGTATGGAGGGGTAGAAAGGAAATGCTTGTATTGTGATAATGTCTTTAATATATTTCAAGGAAGCTACACTCATGAAATATCAAAAGCATGGCTGTCCTATGAGAGTAGGACCAGAACAACAACAGGGAGAACACACAAGTTCCCCCCTGATGATGGGAAGCTATAGCTGCTGAGACAGGGATATTCAGTTGTCTTCAGGAACTAGTCCTCTGATAAGTTATGCAATACCAGCGGTCATCCTAAACCCATAGACATATGACCAACCGAAACAGGTCCAGAAGGATGGATGTATATTTAATATACATATAAAATAAAAATTAAAGAAGGATAGAGCATAAATTTGATAGGGAGTTGAGGACAGGAGCAGTGTAAAGGATGCAAATACAGTACAGATGTATAAGTTCTCCAAAAGGTAAAAAAAAAAAAAAAAAAAAAAAAAAAAAAAAAAAAAAAAAAAAAAAAAAAAAAAAAAAAAAAAAAAAAAAAAAAAAAAAAAAAAAAAAAAAAAAAAGGAGAGCAGAGAAAAATACACTGGTGACCTGGAGGCCTTTGGAAACAGAGATGCAGGGTGTGGGAAAGTTATCACTAAACCTCTGAACAAAGCAAGACTTTGATAGGAAGTGAAGATGTTGGTGTCATATAAAATAAAGAAAAAGCCCCCAGTTTACGCATGGAATGTAAGCCTAGAGCAGACAAGAGGAACAGGGGGGGGCGGGTTGTTCAGATATTTGTCTCTGACGTGAACTGAGGAAGCAAGCCCTGGAAAGGCTTCTCAGATGGACAAGGAATGTAGTTAGCACAGAGATAGAAACTGGAAAACTTTAACTCTTGGGGTGCACTACACAAGTATTTTATGTTTTTATGTCAGACTCTTGTCAGTTCTATAAGTAGAAGTTTAAGTAGGCCATCTCTGAAAAACATAGAAGCAGAGAAGTTACCAGGAGTTTCATGATCTCAGCTTTTAGAAATCCTGACACTGACAATTTCATCTTGGACTCATGGCTAGCATGCTTGTTGAGGGCGTATCTATCTGTCATTTCTTTTCATGGTAATGAGTTTGGAGGACTCTGTGGTTTGCCTCACATGCCTTTCAGGCAGTATAAAAGGGCCCACACCCGGGTAGCAGCAGACTCACATACCACAAGCTCCTCACCTGCCTCAAGAAAACTCCCATTCCTGACAGCATGTGCTACGGAAACTACTTTGGTGGCCTGGGCTACGGTTCTGGTGGCCTGGGTTATGGCTATGGTGGCCTGGGCTACGGCTATGGTGGCCTGGGCTACGGCTATGGTGGCCTGGGCTACGGCTATGGTGGCCTGGGTTATGGCTATGGCTGTGGCTGTGGCTCTCGCTATGCCTACAGTACCTATCGCCCCTGCTGCTATGGAAGACTTTCTGGATTCTACTGAGAATTTAGGCTTCCTGGCTGATTTTTGGTCATTTTCTTATAAAATCCCAGGGTACTGACATGTAGGAAAAATTATAATTTTACTTTTTAATAAAACGAAATTTCTTCTGCATTATTTCCTGTTTATCATGTTTTAATTCCTTTGTCACTTGTATATAATTTGTGTGTGTGTGTGTGTGTGCGCGCGTGTGTGTGTGTGTGGAATTATCCTGTGGCACTCTACTAAATGCTGTGGCAAAACAGACACTTAGAAGCTAAAAGACTACCTGTCCTCTGAGCAGGAGTCATGGTGGAAAACAAGAAGGCTCAGCTGCTATAGACCCCATTGTAGGCTGGTGGTTTTCCTGCCTGCCTTGTGTCAAAAGAAAGGGTGCCCTACCATATCATCAAGGTAAAGGCCAGGCTGGGGTGCCTGGTCCATAGGAAGGCATGCACCACTGTTGCCTTCACACAGGTTAACTCGGAAGACAAGGGTGCTCTGGCTAAGCTGGTGGAAGCTATTAGGACCAATTACAATGACAGCTATGATGACATCTGCCGCCACTGGGGAGGCAACATCCTGGGTTCTAAGTCTGTGGCTCACATTGCCAAGCTGGGAAAGGCAAAAGCTAAAGAACTTGGCACTGATCTGGGCTAAATGCACACTAAGTTTTCTGTACACAAATGTAATTACAAAATTATCTTCAAGAAAAAAGGAAGAAGAAAGAAAGAAAGAAAGAAAGAAAGAAAGAAAGAAAGAAAGAGGAAGGAAGGAAGGAAGGAAGGAAGGAAGGAAGGAAGGAAGGAAGGAAGGAAAAAGAAACTGAGCCAATCCCTGGCCTTTAATCCATCTTGCTACCAAAGGTTGATCCTCCTTTAAATATAGGTATGAGAGAGTTAAATACAGAAAGGTTCGACTGCATTTGTAAAGCTTAAATTGTTTATTTCTCCTGTTCAAATGTGATGTTGACCCTTCATAAAACTTCTGATAAATAATTTGCATATTTCACCCCGATTCTTCCAGGAATAAACAAGCACATGACTACATACGCTAACATGACTGGAAGTGAACACTTGTCATCTGTGCCCCCTTCAAAAGACTGAACTGTATTTTTTATCAGGGTTTTTTTGAGGGTGGGATGTTTATATAGTTACAAATGGTAGTGAGCCACCAGTTGTGGTGCTGAGAACTGAACTCAGGTTTCATGAAGAAGCATTACACTCACAAAGGAGTGCAACTCTCACCTCTCATCAAGGAAACTTCTCTTTGTAAGAGATGGAGGCCACCATGAGAACCACAACTGGTCAAAATGCAGAGAACAGCTAGATGATCATGGGGTGCCCAAATATGATGGCTACATCTACAACACAACCCCTGCCTCCCAAGGTTGATGGAACTCTGAAAAAGTGAGGCCGAAAGACTGCAAGAGCCAAAGGACTTAGAAATATGTCGTGAGAATGTGTCTTCTAGATGAACGGGAAGCTTTACTCATAATAAATATGCTTGCTTAAATAAGACCTGAACAAAAAATGACACCAGTAGATATGGTGGCATGGAGGGGAGAGTGTACAGGCTCCTTCCTACCTCTAGACAAAGACCTAGAGCAATAAATGAATGCCAGATACAGGACTAACAGTCGTCCCTAGAAAAAAACCCTAATTGGTTACCCCGGACCAATCCTAAGATGATATGCCTACAAAGTCACTAAACAGATTCAACAAGTTATGATATGCCTACAAATTCACTAAACAGATTCAACAAGTTATCATTTTTTATTTATACACTAAAGAAAAAGATCACACATTTGAGAGGGACAAATTTGTGAGTGCATCTAAGGGGTTGGAAGGAAGAAACAAAAAGAGGGAACCATGTAATTGTATATTACTTTATAATATGCTGGTAACTACTTTTGCAATGAAGTCCTCAACACATATTTACTTTGCCAAACACTACTGGGCCAAAACTGAAGCTCTAAAGCAAACACAAAAATTTAATTTATAAAACAGTTAATATTCTGCAAGAGGCTTCATTAGAAATCAGTGATGAATTATTAAGAATTAAATACATTGAAAATTTTATGTGCTTAACTCCATCAAATAAAACTTATTTGCTCTAGTATGATTTAATGTGTTGTAATCTGGGGAAAATGAATATATATGTATATATATATATATATATATTCCATAGTTATAATATATAATTATATATTATATAGTGTTATTAAATTTTAGGCTCACAAAGACTAAGATTCTTAAAGAAATAAACAGATAAAAGTGAAATCTATTTTACCCATTGAATATTATACTGAGTAGAAACTTACTGAATTATTAAGAAGTATTTTATTCAGGTATTAAAACGGCTAACCTTTATGTTACAAAATGCTTTTCATTTTAAAATCAACAATTTAAAGTTGACTAACAAATTTCCTTTGAAATACATATAATTTATAATTAGAAAAATAAATGTGAAAAAAATTAATTAAAAACAGGGGAAAATTCACATATTTTGTGGTCTAATAATAAATACAATTGACAATCTGATGAATGTCCTTGCTATAATTTCCAATTTCTACTACACTATATATTTTTTAAAATTTCTATGCACATAAATTTTAGACTTGACTTTGTCATTGATATTATTTATTTAATGTTTTAAGTGATGCTAACATTTCCTATGTAATCACATGATTACTGCTGGAAGATTCTCAAAAAAAAAACCAAAACTTATTGAGTCAAGTTTTTTATTCAATCTACATGTATTACAGAGCCCAGTAACATGTCAAACCACCCAGGGACATTCTTTTGAGCACAGACACCTAGTGCTGGTTTGAACACTTCCCTGTTTTATTTTTTTTTTGTTTGTTTCTTTTTTTTTTTTAAGGTTTATTTTATTTATATGAAGTCACTGTAGCTGTCTTCAGATACACCAGAAGAGGGAATTAGATCCCATTACAGATGGTTGTAAGCCACCATATGGTTGCTGGGATTTGAACTCAGGAGTACTTTGTTTTAAAGAGGAATATCTCAGAAACTCTCTGCTCCTCATTATAAGACTTCAAGCCCTTCTTAGGAAGCAGGAAACTTTGCAGAGAAGATGTTGAACACCTGCAGATTCTTTTTTTTTTCTACAGAGGATTTCTTAAATGCTTCTCAGAATACCAATGAAGGAAGTGAGCCTTGGATGTCAACAAGGGCACACACATCTGTTCGGAGAGAAGGTAATGAGCAGAATCGGAAAATGTCTTTTCTTCAGAGTAAGAACTCACTTAACTCCCAGGGCGTCACTCACTCAGTGAGGGAATCTTTCTGCAAATGGCTAAACCTGCAGAGAATAAATCTTGCCTCTGTTCTCAACAAGCTTAGGAAAGGCTGTCTTCCTGCTGTGAGTTCAGAGCTTTAAATGAAAATTAGTATTAGTAAGAACTGTTGTTAATGAAAAGGTATTACTAACTAGGTATTGATAACTAGGTGTTGATAACTAGCCTTTGCCCTCTTGTTCTGAAAAATTAATTTCAATGTGATTGAAAGTATGAATTCATCACAATATCTTTATAAATACTAAATGTTACATTTTTAAGAAAAACTACTATTTTATACGTTTTCTTTTTTCTTTTCTTTTCTTTCTTTCTTTCATTCTTTCTTTTTTTTTTTTAATTCTCTTGAGGCAGAAGAGATGGCTTAGCACTTATGGGCTCTCCACTGTCCCTATTCTCACAACTTAAAAAAAAAGATTATATATATATATATATATATATATATATATATATATATATATATTGCCCTCCCCTAATATTAACAACTAAAAAATTATAATTTTGATTAATTAGAAAAATGATAATAATGGTACAGTAACTAGTTTTCCCCAATCTGTTCATCTAAAGATAGGTGGTTATTGATTTTTTTCAGAAACATTGTAGATAATAATTTTTACCAACTACTTGGTACTGTATAATCTGAATCTCTTTCTTTCTTTGTTTCTTTCTTTCTTTCTTTCTCTTTCTTTATTTTGATTGTATTATTGAGAGGATTGAATCATGTGCATTTTATGATGCAGAAATTCTCACCAATGTTTTGTTTTTATTAGATATTTTCTTTATTTACATTTCAAATGTTATCCACTTTCCTGGTTTTCCCTCTGAAAACACCCTATCCCATGATCCCTTCCCCTATGCACTAACCCACACACTCCTATTTCCCTGTCCTGGCATCCCCTACACTAAGGCATCAAGTCTTCTCAGGACCAAGGGCCTCTATTCCATGGATGTGCAACAGGGCCATCCTCTGCTACATATGCAGCTGGAGCCATGAGTCCTTCCATGTGTACTCTTTGGTTGGTGGTTTAGTCCCTGGGAACTCTGGGGGTACTGGTTGGTTCAAACTGTTGTTCCTCCTATGGGGCTGCAAGTTCCTTCAGCTCCTTCTGTCCTTTCCCTAGCTCCTCCATTGGAGACATTTGCTCAGATCTATGGTTGGCTGAGAGCATCCACCTATGTATTTGTCAGGCACTGGCAGAGCCTCTCAAGAGACAGCTATATCAGGTTCCTATCAGCAAACACTTGTTGGCACCCACAATAGTGTCTGGGTTTGGTGACTCTATATGGGGTGGATCACCAGGTGAGATAGTCTCTGGATGGCCTTTCCTTCAGTCTCTGCTCTACACTTTGTCTCTGTATCTACTCCCATGGATATTTTGTTCCCCCTTCTAAGAAGGACTGAAGTATCCATACTTTTTGGTCTTCCTTCTTTTTGAGCTTCACTTAGTCTATGAATTGTATCTTGGGTATTCTGAGCTTCTGGGCTAATATCCACTTATCAGTGAGTATATACCATGTTTGTTCTTTTGTGATTGAGTTACCTCACTCAGGGTGATATTTTCTAGTTCCACCCATTTGCCTAAGAATTTCCTGAAGTCATTGTTTTTAATAGCTGAGTAGTATTCCACTGTGTAAATATACTACATTTTCTATATCCCTTCTTCTTCTGAGGAACATCTGGGTTCTTTACAACTTCTAGCTATTATAAACAAAGCTGCTATACCAGCTTTCAAAACCACCAACAGTAGAGGAGTGTTCCTCATTTTCTACATCCTTGCCAAAATCTGCTGTCACCAAAGTTTTTGATCTTAGCCATTCTTACTGGTGAGAGGTGGCCAGATATAAAACTAACTTAAACAAACCAGTAGCCTTCCTATACTCAAAGGATAAACAGGCTGAGAAAGAAATTAGGGAAACAACATCCTTTATAATAGTCACAGACCATAAAAAGTATCTTGGTGTGACTCTAACCAAACAAGTGAAAGATCTGTATGACAAGAACTTCAAGTCTCCAAAGAAAGAAATTTCAGAAGACCTTAGAAGATGGAAAGGTCTCCCACGCTGATTGGCAGGATTAATATAGTAAAAATGGCCATCTTGTTAAAAACAATCTACAGAAACAATGCAATCCCAATCAAAATTCCAACTCAATTCTTTATAGAGTTAGAAAGAGAAATTCTCATATTGTTGTTCCATCTATAGGGTCGCAGAGCCCTACAGCTCTTGGGTACTCTCTAGCTCCTACATT
>LR751975.1:100031-119331 GCA_902729485.2 Mus minutoides | reverse complement strand
CACTGAACAAGCTGTTATGAGAGACAAGTATTTCTGGAAATCTAGAATCACTGAGTTGACTCGTCTTCATCACCCTGAGTTTACAGTCTTACAACAATCTACATGTATAACAAAGCTTTCATGATAGCCTTATAGGACATCTTTCTGATACTTTTCTTCAAGCAAGGAAAATAAACAAGTTCTCTTCTCAAAAAAAAAATCAGAACTAAATCAAGAAAGTAAACAAAAAACATAAGAGACAAAAGAAATTTAAAGGTAAGGATACTCTCCACTGAACTGAACTCAAAGCTTATATAGACACACGCCCTTTGCCCCATCTGTCTTAGTTACTGTTCTATTGATGTGGGGAGACCAAGGCAACTCTTATAAAAGAAAGTATTTCATTGGGGCTGGCTTACAGTTTCAGAGGTCTAGTCCATTCTCATCATCTTAGGAGCATGCCGGCATGTTGGCAGACATGGTGCTAGAGAAAGAGCTGAGAGTTCTGCATTCAGATCCACAGGCAGCACAAAGAGGGAGATTCGGGGTTGGGAGTGGGCTTTCTTGGAACCTCAAAGCTCACTCTTATTGACACACTTCCTCCAACAAGACCACACCTCCCTATCCTTCCAAACAGCACCACTCCCTGGCGACCAGTGTTCAAATCTGAGAGTCTACAGGGCCATTCTCACCAAAAGCTTTTTTGCAGGAATAGACTTGCTAGCAAGATAAGAGCAAGCAGACAAAGAACAGAAGCTTCCTTCTTCTGTGTCCTTACCTAGGATTTCAGCAGAAGGTGTGCCCAAAATTAGAAGTGATTTTTCCAACTCAAAAGATCTGGCTGGAGTAAAGCTGTGTCTTCCTACCTCATGTATCCAGATTAGAAGTTGATCTTCCTACTTCAAATTAAGCAAAAATCCCTAACAGGTGTGGCCTTCATTGAGGATTTTTGTTCAGATCTGTTCAAGCTGACAAGTGGCCATGACACTGTCCCTCTTGTTCACCCCAATCTTCTCTACGATCAGTACTTCAAATCTACAAAGCAGTTCATGAACTTATATGTGCTGCCCATAGCATTTAAACAGAAAGCACTGTCCTCATATTGCACCTAATAAATGAATTACACTACCAGCAATCGCAGCAGGCCCATGGGTGGGCAGGACATCACTCTGAGTGAAAGAAATGAAGTTGGAGGGGACCTGTCTTGGAAAGGACAGATCAGCTGAAACAGAAATAGTGACACATCCTTCAACAGTGCTGGGTGGTTCAAATCCTGAGAGTGGCACAGTTGCCAACAACTGACAATCAAAAGCTGGTAATTGAACGCAGGATTGTATTAATATAAAGATAGATGTCAAGGTAATATGAAAACATAACTATTCTCAGTCACAGGAAGACATAATTCCCAAACTTTGTATAATATAAGAACAGCCAGTGTCTTGTGAAATAACACCGACTTGACATGACCAAGGAATTGGGAATCACCAGGTATCTAGGTAGCTGAGCTTAGCTAAGAAGTCTCCCTGAAAGAAATCACTCTGAAAAGAATAGCATTACAGCAAAGCTCCAGAAGAAATATACTCTCTTCATTACCCTGATCATATGAAACTAGAAGGACAGAGATGGAAGGTTAAAAAGAGAAGGGACTAAACCTCCATCACTGATGGAGAAAACAGATGGAGTGCCTGCCTGTCCCCAGAGGCAGAAGATGCTGCAACTATGACTACAATCTGTTTCCGAGTCACCAATTTGAACCAGTTCTTCCTGAATTTGTGGATCTCTAGAATATGTGCTTCTTGCAGCTCTGCTCAATTGTTTCCGCTTCCAAAGACACAGGGGTCATGTGTTCTGTAAGCTAGGAACATAGGGTAGCATCTCGGCTTTTAAAGTACAAATGGTAAGGGCCAAAGGTGTAGCTCAGTGCTACCAGCATGCTCAGCATCCTTGTTTCAATTCTCGGCACACCCCCATGAGAAGAAAAAAACTAATAGAACTAATAAGTCATAGTAACAATAAATAACAACTCCTGGGGAAAACAAGGATTAGAATTAGATACTTAAAACCATGTAAGTTGTAAGTAGAATCTTAAAAACAATAGCAATCCTAGAAACAAACAAAAACCTACAACAATAAATGAATGTTGCCATATATACAGAATTTTACCAGTGGGATAGAAATGAAAACCATGCAAGTAAGAGGACTCAGTGGGGAAAGGCACTTGTCAAACAAGCCTGGGGACCTGTCCAACTGTAGAATCCATATAAAGTTAGAAGGGGAGAACTGGACCCACAGAGTTGCCCTCTGACACCAAGAGGTATGTTGCTGCATATGTGCACAGAATAATAATTATTATTATGTTAATTAGATACATACATACTAGATAGAAGAATGGATGGATGGATGGATGGATGGATGGATGGATGGATGGATGGATGAATGGATGATAAAATATAACTTTTGAAAGGGTATTACATTAGCTATTTTTCTGTCAGAGTAATGAAGCAGCATGTCTAAAATCAAGTTATGGAAGAAAGAATTCATTCTAGCTATCGTTACAGATAGGAACTATGGCAAGGAAAGCATGGCAGCAACTGGCCAAAGCAGGAAGCTGGCTGGTCACATTTGGTGGCACAGGAAGTACACAGAGCAAACTGGACATAGACAAGGCTATAAACTCTCAAAGCCCACCCCAGTGATAGAATATTTCCTCTGTCAGGGCTTCAAGGACTAAAAAGATCTATCTCCTCCCCCAAAGAGTGCCACTAATTGGAGACTAAGTGTTCAAATACATGAACTTACAGGTGCTTATTTCTCATTCAAACTACCCTGGAGACAACAACACCAAGAATAACAACAACAACTTGAGAAACAAGGGGAATGGAGCAACCCAACCCACACTGTGAAAACAGAGTATGGCCAAGTTGACTGATGGTGGAAGAATACAGAGAGGTGGACCTTGGAGTACACAGCGTCTGGTACCCTGCTGCCTTCCCTGTGTTCATGGAAGATAGGTTTACTTTTGTTACTTGTTGGCACCACTGAAAACCAAGGCAAATTCAGCTAGAGTCTCCTTCGGCTAAAGTGCTTGGAACCAGATGTGCTTCAGATTTCACAGATGCTTTGTTTTGTAATCTTTTCACATGCAATGCCTTGGGCAAAGACCTAAAACTCAGAAGTCATCTGTATCCTCTATGTGCTTTCTACAAAGAGCCTATGGCTAATTTTATACAATATGTATGTGAAACAAACTTTCACGTGCTAGCATGTTACTTATAGAATCACATCAGGGCTCAAAAATGTCAGATGTTAGAATGTCAGATTTTGGATTTTTAGATTCAGGATGCCCAATTTCCATTGAAATGCTCCCCTTGTTTAACAGCAACTTGTGAGGTTATGTGTATCATAGAAACACAGAGTTTATATGAAATCCTCAAGGCTGCAGGAATATGAGCTAAAGAGAACTTCTAAGAGATACTTGAGTAAAAATAAAGTCATGAAATACTCAAGCTTCCCAACCCAGTGCCTTGCTTTTTAAGTGTCACAACACTTCTCTGTCCCTGTTGTCACTGCCCCGTGAGAAATTGCTTGCCTCCTTCTGGGACATAAACTCCATACAGCCCTGTTCTCTAACACTCTGTCTTTTGAGTCACTGTGCAAGAAACCCATTTCACAGTAAGAGGCATCAGGTAAACACTAATTTGTGTTTGTCACTCTGCTCAACATTTTGGGCACACAGTGCAGCCATCCTCATGACCCAGAAAGCAAGACATTATTTCTTCAAGTATCAGGCTCAGAGAGTAAATGTAAAGTCTCACTTCTGTTAAGACTTGGGATCCAAAGGAAGCCACATTCATCTGTGAGTTTAGCAAAAACCCATTACATGCCAGAAAATCAGATCTTACCAACTCAAACAAAGGCTTAAAAAAGAGAGAGGACCAGGTACAAATCCCACATTCTAAGGTCAAGGAGGACCACGCCAGCATCTGGAGTTCAGTGTGGATGAATTCAGGAGGAAAGAAAGTCTGGTAAGCAGACAAATGTTCGTGGCAGCACAAGCCTTTGCCTGCATCTTTGTAGACTGGGGTGGAGCTGTGTGACCAATATAGCATAAATCCAGCTGATTAAAAGCTTGCTATACCTAGCATCCCAAGAGCGCTTCAAAGGTCAGTGTGTGAAACATACGGTCCCCAGACGGATGCCGTCAGTAGGTAGTGAAATCTGGAAAAGGTAGAGCATAGTGAGAGGTTTTTAGGTTACTGGAAGAATGTCACCAAGGAGATTATGGACCCAAATTCTTCCTCATCCCCTCTTTGAACTCAGAGCTTTGAGATAATCAGCTTTGTTCCACCTTGAACTTCTGAAATGAGATGCTGTTTTGCCCAAAAGCATAAAGCCATGGAATCAGTTGGCCCTGGATGCACCCTTCAAAGCTGAGAGCCAAAATTACACAAATTTTCTGACAATGCGGGCTATTTGTTACAGTCCCAGAAAACTAACAGAGAGCCAGACATACCGCAGAGAGTGGGTGAGGACCCCAACCAAAGTAGGTGCTCTCCACAGTTACTTCTGACCTGTAAAGAACTCAGAACTGGGTGTTAGGCCAGGGAACCAGGCCAAGCAATGAAAACACACATGCTTGAAACCAGAGCCTGGGTTCCTAGCCTGCTCTCTCACTAAATAACCATGTTGTCTTACATTTGTGGTCTTCAATCTCATTGTTTCAAAGAACAAGGCTGGCAAGCAGGGGACTGTGGGAAGGTGGTGGTCTAGGGACTTAGCTCAACAGTTAAGAACATACTACACTCATAAAAGGAAGACTAGAGTTTGGTTTTCAGCACCCATATTGGTAGCTCACAACCACTTGTAGCTCCAGTTCCAGGGGATCTAGTACTCTCATCTGGCCTTTCTGGGTATCTAGACATATATGGTATACACTCACACAGAGACACACATACATATATGCATGAATAAAAGTGAAAATACATCTTTAAAAATTGGGCTACCATCAAGGTCGTAGTATTATATGATCAGAAGATGTCTTACAGACACAAGGTCCTTTGAGGGCACACCAGACTCACTTAGTGGTCTGCTCTTCACTTTTAAGCATAGCCTTGCCTTTCTGGTAGACACCAGTCCCACACTAAAAGGAAATTAGCCAAAGAGGATGTGCTTTAATTCGCACAAGGTCACCAGGAGGCTAGAGCCTCTCAAGTGTCCCAAATGCCAGGTGTGGATACAGCAGACTATTTTCGGCTCCCACTCACCAAATACCTTGGCAGCTTTACACAGGTTCACAGGTTCAAGGACTTGGCAGGAAGGGCTCCACAGGTGGCAGATCTTTCAAATGCTCCAAAAGGCAGGCCAGAGAGTGAAGGTTCTCCTAGGATGGCCTGGCCATCTTGGGTTAAGGCCAGATTCTAGACCCCACAACTAAAGCAAGTGTTAGATCTAGGGGATACTGCGCATTCACTAACCCTCTTTCAGAACAGCTGAACGAAAGGCTGTTGATTCATAGACTCCAAATCTAGATTAAAAGAACTGAGAACTAGACACAAATATATGAAACGTGTGTTCATGTTGTAAAGACTGCATTCACTTAATCTAACTCTAAAAGTCCAAAAAATTTGAGCTGCTAAAAGCCACATTGTAAATGCAACGATCGGTAATAATAATGAAAGTATTGAATGAACTTAAACCAAAGGGTTTCAGACTATGGGTCACATTTCATACTTGTGCAACTTTTGTTTATTATGGCTCACTAATAGGTGGAAAGATCATAACTTTCTAATCTGTGCAGCTGCACACAGTGGCCCAGCAACTTGCACAACCATATTCAAATATCTGTCTTTTCTTGAGAAACCTAAGGGTGTCAAATAAAGCCTACTTACTGTCCCTTGCAGCAATGGCATACCCATGATGAATGCAAGGTCCTCCTATGAACAGAGAGAGGGCTGCATTCTAATCCCCTGGTCTCATTGCCTTATGATCCCCTATGCAGAAGGCAACTAAATACCTCCGAGGATTTCCTTAATGCATACAAAGAGAAGACTCCATCCTCAGGATTCTCCACTTGGCCAATTCTGCCTCTCAGAGTCATTCAGTGATCTCCATTTTCTTTGCCTGGGCTATTTCTGAGGCTGTGAAAATGCATGTATTCTTTTCAATAAGAATCTGTCACCGTTCCTGCTTTAAACATATGTCCAATTTGGCAGCTCCGGTCAGCAGCTGTAATAATTCTCTCTCTCAAATTTCAAAGAAAGTTTAAGGGTAAGAACAGGAAATGCAGGTGCTTCCACAGAAAGTCCTGCTGCTGCTGGGTGTGTGCTGAAGTGGAAATCGTGACAACAGCTAAGTTTAAGTAACTTGCATATCATTATTTAAATTGTGACCAGAGCTATGTGTAAGTAACTCACATATCTTTACTTTGGTGCATGCTCCAATGAAATATGTCAAATTTTGTGTTATTCTCCCTCCTTTTTGGAGACCTTACTGATTTGTTCTCTTGAGAATGTAGAAAGATCCTAAAAGGAACAGTTTTCATTCATATGTTAAGGCAGGTTGTATTATCATCACAAATGAAGGAAAAAGTCAGTCCGGACAGCATCACTGAGATACATCCAAACATAGCCTAGGCAGCCTTTGGCTTAGGTGAAGAAAATAAGGCTATTTTTTTCAAATGCTAACACTGTTGACAAGAAGTTGGATGCAGCCCGTGGGAGGCTCTGTTTCTAAATATAATGTAAATCAATCCGCTGGTCATCAGAGGCCATGATGCCCCACTGTCCTCACAACTCAAGACACAAGTAAACCCTTAGGGATGGTCGCAGTGGGAATGTAATACTGCCTTTTGTACCTGTGTCAGCTAAATAGGAATGGTCATTTCTGTAATCAGCCCAAATAATAGGTAATAAATCCTTATTTCACGTATAGAAAGATTGCCAATGTCTTAAAAAAAATCACAACTTTAATTTATTTTACATCCAGAAAAACTTAACATTTGAAAGGAAACCTGTTTCCTTGCTTACATTATTTTGAGTTTCTATTTAGATTATTCCAAATTTTAACTCCACTGAAGTTTTTTTAGAGAAATAATTAGGTTTTGAGAAATTTACAGCATTTTTATATTTTAAGAAGGCATACAGTATTTAAGGATCTTGAAATATCTTTTCCTGAAACTGACCCTGGGGTGCCCAAGGCCAACCTGACACATCTACAACACTATCCCCTACACCTAAGGCTCAGAGAACACTGCAAAAAAAAAGGAGGAGCAGGAAGACTGTAAAAGCCAGAGAAGCAGAATGTCTGCTGGGAATAGTGTTTTCTACACACGAAATGGAAGCTTCAGAAACAAGGCCTGCACAGGGTCACACCAGTTGTCATGCCAGCACTGATGAGTCTCACAAGGCCTCACCCCTAGATGAAGGGCTGTAGATAATTAATGACTGATAAAGGGGGGTGGGGGCAGGAAAGGCAGGATTCTCCAGAGCTCTGAGCCCTGACAAGGTATCCAACTTCAAACAGCTAGACCTAAAAATATATACATACTGGAAATACTAAGTGTACTGAGCAGGCTTTGTTTCTATGAACATGCGCATGTATGTGTATGTGTGTATATGTGTTTATATAACAATGACAGGAGTCATGAATTGGAGATGGAGTGAGGGGACATGGGTGATATCAGAGTGAGAAGCAGTGGTGGAAATTAGGTAAATAAAATACTCTTACATGAAATTGTCGAAAAAAGTTAAATTAAATTTATGTTTTTAATTTTGTAATTATAGTTACGGAAAGAAAACTTAGTGTACATTTAATCCAGTTTAGTGGCGAGTTCTTTAGCCTTTGCCTTTTCCAGCTTGGCAGTGTGAGCCACAGACTTAGGACCCCAGTGTGAGCCACAGACTTAGGACCCAGGACGGTGCCTCCCCAGTGGCACCGTCATATCTGTCATTATAATTGGTCCTAATAGCTTCCACCAGCTTAGCCAGAGCACCCTTGACTTCCGAATTAACCTGTGTGAAGGCAACAGTGGTACATGTCTTCCTGTGGACCAGGCGCCCCAGCCTGGTCTTTCCCTGATGATGCAGTAGGGCACCCCCATCTTTCCACACATGGCAGGCAGGAAAACCACCAGCTCAGTGGGCTCTACATCATGGGCAACCACCACCAGCTGAGCCTTCTTGTTCTCCACCAAGGTGGTGACTGTATTGACTCCTGCTCGGAGGACAGGTGGTCTCTTAGTTGGGATGTCCCCTTTGCCAGCAGCCCTTTGCTTCTTCTCCTGCTTTATCTCTGGCCTGTGCTTGTGGGCAAGCTTAAGCAGCTGAGTAGCTGTTTGCCTGTCCAGGACCTGAGTTCATGGTAGAAGGTATTTTGAGCCTGTTATAGAGGGTGGCTCTTTGCCACTGCAGCCTGATGTAGTGGGGTCATTTGACGAAGCGTGTTAGATCTCTTTTGGGCTGCATGTCCTGCCCAATGCCAAAGTTCTTGGGCCTTTTCTCAAAGGATTGACCACCTTTTTGGCCTCCTGTTTCTTGACTCTGGCAGACGCTGGGGCCACCTTCTTCCCCTTGGCTTTCTTTCCTTTGGGCATTTTGCTGGGCTGGAGGAAAGGGCTAAATTAAATTTAAAGGAGAGGGTAAGAAGGCTAAAATCTCCATGATGAAACTCATTCTGTATAATTAATACATGTTAATAAAAACATTAATAAGCAAATGAATGGCTGGATTCTGCAAAAAGAAGTATTTGGCTTGAATAGTTTGGGCTCAAAGGCACTCCCTGCCTTAGTGCTTGGTGAGTTTAAGATATTCTAAGTAAAATGAAAGGAGCAGGGGATATCCAAACCCTCACATTTACTTTCTTCCCACTGCTGGTAAGAGTCAGCAAATGAGACCATAAATCACCACCTGTGTTGTGAGCACAGCTGAACCTTGAGATCAAAAGGTGGAGGCCTGGCTTTGGACAATTAGGTTAAAATGTACAAGCCACAGAAATGAGAAAAAAACCTTGGCAAATGGAAACCAGCAGTTCTAAAGTGACAAGGAAAATATCTTCAAAGTCATAAGGACCTCAGTTTAAACCAGGATTCAGTGTTATCTGTTTGTAAATGGGGAGAAGATCTCCTTGGCAGAAGGGAGAACCGGCCTGACAAGTGTGAGTAGAAATGTCACCTGTCACTTCTATCTATTCTGCCCTCTGTCACGGAAACTCCTACAACTCCAACCATGCACAGGTGAGAGCAAAAGGATGCTTGCTCTGAGAAAAGACTGTCTCCGATGACTTGAAGGATATGCCTACGAAGGACAAGATCAATCACAAGGTCTTCCTGACACAGAAGATTTTGTAACTATGTACCTGCATCCGAAGGCCCCAGCTCCTTAAACAGCAATCAGAGAAACCTGCAGCACTTCTCAAGAAAGCAAACCCATTCTGCAGAGGAAAAATCTGCAGGTGCACACTGGACTCCCTCTGACTTTTAAGGGCTCCTTCATCCAAGGCTAAATCGATTTTATAATTTTAAGCAATGGCTTTCAAAAGCCAAAAGGCAGTTTTCATTGTTTCGGTTGTTCTTTTGGCTCAGGTTTGCTTCGAAGTCTTCTTCCTCTATTCCCGCCTTTCCCCGTTTCCCGGGTGAGAACTCTTTGTAGGCCCATTGCCATTCTATGACCTCCCTGCTTACCTCAGTAAGAACCTCTTCTCCCTAAAATACCTATGCATACCAGTCTAAATCCTATCCCTGTACTCCAGATCCTCACTTCCTGAAATCCCAGAAAGAAAGACACCATCTGATTCAGTCAGAGCAGCGTTTCTCAACCTTCCAAAGGCTGCAGCCCTTTAATACAGTTCCTCGTGTTGTGGTGACCCCAACCATAAAATTGTTTTCGTTGCTATTTCATAACTGTGATTTTGCTACTTTTATGGATTGTAATGTAAATATCTCTGTTTTTCCATGGTCTTAGGTGATGCTTACAAAGGGGTTGCCTTAGGGTTTCCATTGCTGTAAAGAGGTACCATGACCAAGGCAACTCTTATAAAGGAAAACATTTAATTGGGGCTGACTTATTGGTTCTGAGGTTCAGTCTATTATCATCATGGCAGGAAACATGGCAGTGTCCAGGCAGGTATGTTGCTGGAGGGGCTGAGAGTTCTACATCTTGTTCCAAAGGCAAACGGGAGAAGACTGGCTTCCAGGCAGCTAGAAGAAGGCCTCAAAGCCCACCCCCAAAGTGACACACTTCCTCCAAGAAGGCCTCACCTAATCCAACAAGGCCATACCTCCTAATAGTGCCACTTTCTGGGCCAAGCATATTTAAACCACCACAGGAGCCATTCAACTCCCAAAGGGGTCATGACCCACAGATTGAAAAGCACTGGGCTATAGGAAGAAAAGTGAATTTTAGAGCAATAATGATCAGCTGTTTATGGCTTCCTGGTGGTATGGCTGTAGACTAATTATGACTTTAAATCAGAAAGATGAAATCACATACTTTCTTAAGATTATTAGAATACTAATGGCTGAAGTGCCTAGCTGCCCTGGAGTGCTTAGGGGTACACAGCTGCATGCTGGGGCCTCTATCCTCACTGCTTAATTTGATTGCATAGAAATTACTATCTATCCTCATTCTGTAAATGAGGAAACTGGGGTGCAGCTGGGTTAAGTAAGTTATCATGGGTCCAAGGGCTCTCAAAGTCAGCTTTGAACTTACATCCTACAGAGAAAGAAAAGGGAGAGACTAAACACAGATCAAGCTGGAATTTCCCAGCATTAGCATATAGGAGTGAGTTAGCATACCCATCCAAATTCTGATTTTAAACTTGTGGTTTGGGACTGTAAACAAAATGGTGTTTCAAACGGAAACTGTATTTTAAATTTATAAGAAAATTATAGTGAGTGAGACCTTATGGGAAAAGCTAGAAATGAAAAGCCTGCTCCCAGATTCAAAGATATAGCATCTGCATGTCATCTGTGTGAGCATGTTCACAAGGGAGGTACAGAAGCATGGCCCCAAAGAGACAAACGGTATCTTCCGGCATCACCAATAATTCAGAAAAACTGAATTCTTAATTATAGGATCTTTCTTTAGATGTTTGGTATTTCTTCATCTCCATCTCAACAAATCTCCTGGGAGGTTCCCCTCACACATCTCATACCAGAGCATCATGTTCACACATTAAAAATATATACCATGGGAACAGCCAATCGAGCTGTGAGTGGGCGGGCGTGTGAGTAAAATCCCATAAAACTGACTGATGGGGTCAGAACAGCACTCCGGGGAAGGTCTCTGCCTGAGCAGACGTCCTATGCTGCGAGCCACATGCAGAGAGTGGGGCTTCTTGGCTGACACATGGGGCTTGGGTTTTAGCATTTCTTTCTTTGCCAGCTGCTGTGCTCAGCATTCCACATAGCTTATTCTGCTACTGCTCACAGAAGGCATTATGAGATGGTCCAGAAGGGCAGTGCAGGACACAGATTTTGAGCTAGAATTCATACCCTAGGCTCAACAATTACAAATTGTTGTATTTTGGAGCCCAATATTTAGCCTCTTTATGGTCAGCTTATAGATCTGAAAAATTTTGCCCCTGACTTGGTAGGGCACTGAGATAGGTATGTGGTATAGATAAACAATATTGGCTCTTACCACTGAGATCTTAAGCCAGGCTCCCTAAATTCCAATCCCACCTCCACCTCTTTGTCATTGTAAGCAAGCAACTTTGTCTCACAGACATAGAATTGTGTCACCTGTAAACAGAATTGACAATACTACACACTGGGGCTACTTATGAGTTAAGTAAATTAATATAAAAGTGTTTAGACTAGTGCCTAGCATATATAAACACTCAACAATCATTGGCTGTTTTACACATTTTGTAGATGAGCAAAGAGAGCTTTGGTAAGGGAAGTTAAGTATACATTCAGTTTATATACCATGTCAGTGGGGCCCAGGGTTCAACCTCAGACAGAATGACTCCAGTGGCCTAACCTACTTTAAGTGACTGCCAGAAAATCCTGAGATTTTCAACAAATTAAATATAGCAAAATATTTTTACATTATTATAATCTTAAATAGTTGTTTATCTATCATTGAATAAAAGCTTATTCAATTCTGTGGGTAGAAAGACGGTTCAGTGGGTTGGAGCACTTGCTCCTCTCTTAGAAGGCCTAAGTTTGTGCCCAGAATCCTCGGAGGTGGTTCAAATCCACCTGTTATTTTAGTTACAGGGCAATCTGACACACTCTTCTGGCCTCAATGGGCATCTGAACACATCATACATACATACATACATACATCACATACATACATACATACATACATACATACACACACACACACACACACACACACACACACACACACACACACATACACACACACACACACCATGTACACTTAAAAATAGAAAATAAAAAGTTATCCAGTTCTAAGTAGCTTCCAGAATGGGGGAAATCACTAAATCCAAACATGAAATATTCAGGAAATTTTCTCTTTTAAGCAGGAGTTATACTTGGCATGAATGTTTTCAGAAAATCTTCAAAATGGCTGTTCCTCTGTCTTTTCTCAGCTATTGTATCCCAAATCTCTTTATATCTTGTACCAAATCTCTTTATAGACTCTGATTTCTGATTTTCCTTTTCTTTGTCCTGAAAAGGGGCTGGAAGCTTGCCCAGAATAAAACAGTGTGCATTGAAAAGAGCACGTTTTGTAGTTCAATAAACATTGGCGAATTTATGTAAAAGAGTACATGGCTTTGTGAGTGTTACAGCTCTCTCCTTTTTCTCCTTTCAAGTTGCTTCTCTTCTCCAAAGAGACCCATGAGGGAAGGAAAAAGTCAAGATAATAACTGGCCAGCTATGATTCTCAGAGCTGACATCTATGGCCCCTCAGGAAACTGTGAGGTTGTCAGGAGAAAGAAAGATGTCTAAATTACAGATCTCCACTTTAACCATCTACAGAGGGAGAGCTGATGCCACAGATCATGGATCCCAAAATATAACATGAAAAAGGACTCTGATTCCCAACCTGGGACAAAAGGTGGAAGGAAAAATGGTAAGATGTGTGTGCTGATCTCTTACTTTGAGGACAGAAATATTTATTAAATCTGTTTTTCGATGTCTAGACTTTTGGTGGTGATTATGACACTACAAGTGTTAGCACAGAACAACAGACAAAAGTGGTCTGAGCTTTAACCGGGTATAGCGGTGCATATCTATAGTCCTAGAACTCAGAGGTTGAGACAGGAAGAGCAAGTTCAAGACCAGCCTGGAGTACATAGCAAATAGTAGCAAGATCCTATCAAATGAATGAATCTTAGTTGGGATATCCATCACCAGAGGTCAAAATAAGGTAGACACACACACACACACAGAGAGAGAGAGAGAGAGAGAGAGAGAGAGAGAGAGAGAGAGAGAGAGGGAAGGCCTTATCAGATCTTCAGAAATAGGTGGCATACAGAACCTGTACTCTGACAAGCTTCTAGAAAGTCAGTGAGCAAGTGCAAGGTTTTACACTGACTGAATGGAAGCCAAAGACATCTTAAGCCTAAGAACAAAAAGGGCAGCTTTGGTCCCAACCCTGAGTCTATAGATAGGCAACAAGCTAAGAGCACTGGCTGATCTTCCAGAGGTTGTGGATTCCCAACACCACCATCACAGATCACACCAGCTGCAGGGATCCAACACTCACCAAAATGTGTATGCAGGCAAAAGGCATGTACATAGCATGAAAAATAAACAATGAAAAAAATGATAAAATCATAAAAGCTTTTTATCAGACAAAAGAAAGCTTATCAAGAAATAATATTTGTTTGGGGGGTTTATAAGTTCTCTTCTCATTTTATTTTAATTTTATTGGATAATATTTTAACATGAATTTCCAAATGAATAGAAATCAGAAACAAGTAGGGGAACTTTGCATAGAAGGATCCTGGATCATTCCTCACATTTAAATTTAAGTTCATAGCAATACTGGCCATTGTGATAGAATTGATTTGATGCAAAAAAATTCTACCCTGAAATGTAAAGTATATTCCCTGAAATGAACAAATGAAATCAGTTCTGTGGAACATATGCACCAAGAATGCTTTTTAAATTAATTATAAAATCCATTTTTGTGAAAGTGTATTACCACATATTTATCATTTCTAAATGTTATCCATGTTCTCATTTTATATGCCTTGCAAATAATATCCAATTTAAAATATTGTCTGAATGTGATGAGTAACAGAAAGTTTGGGTTTATTTGTTATTATGATTTTCTAATATAAGCTTGATAACGGTATACATTTTGCCTCTGGGAGTTCTTTTTTTACGGTGGGAAATAAATCAGTTTTCCTTTATATAAAACTTGTAATATGTCAAACCATTAAAATTTCATAGCCGAAAAAATTTGTTACACTTAGAAACTTCCGTGATATGCAAAAGAATATAGGCAAAGGTAGATTTTGATCAATATTTCTTGATGACTCAGTGATTGACCCTGGAGAATTCCTAAGACTGCCACAGTGGGTTGTGAGACAAGATCTATCTTCAAGACAATACTAAAATGTTAATGGCTTTCTCTGTGGTTTTGACATTTGTACCGACAGGGGAAAGTGACAGTGGGGAAATGCACAGGTGCTGACACCTAAATCACAGCAGTGGGGGAGGGGGGGGTTCAAAGTCCTAAACTAGCGCGTGTAATGGAAGTCATTGAGAGGGAAAGACCGGGGGTAGGTTTTGAAATATCTTCCAAAGGAGTGAGATAGAACTTTATTTACGCATGTGATTTAGCGTTGTAAGTAAAGAAATAGGAAGGGCATTTGAACCATTCTTCCTTGCACAGCGTGGGTCTAATGATGAGGCCTGAGCCTCCACAGCATCCTGGTCTAGGAAAGTGCCCTCCTTATGAAGATGCAGCCTAAAGAGAAGCTACACATCTCCAAGTGTGACTCCTCGGATCTGAGCATCTCTGTAAGTGAGGCAGCATGCAGATCCACTGCTAATGACTAAATAAGGGCACTCAACAAAAGAGGAAGATTTGAAAACACCGAGCCAGACAGGTGATGTCTTTATTTCATATTATGAAATGTGTCAACATTTGGGGAGTGTGGATCACTCGTTGGACCAGGTGTTAGCACATAACAGAGCATCATGCTATCAAGAAGGCCTGTGTAATATCCACTGATGTAGAAAGTAGGCAAGGCCAGGGGTACCTCCAGTGCAATTTCATACAAAAGGCTGACATTATCCATTCCATGTTGAAGTCAATCTTTATAAAACTGTAACTATAGTATAAAATATTACCTGTAGCTATCTTTAAGGCTACCAAAACATCATCACAAATGATGATGTGTACAAACTTTCATCCAAACTACATCATAACATACCAAATTCAGGAGTAGACCCAACATTCTGGCTACCATGAACTAAGATAAATAGTAAAAAGATTTTAAAGTATAAAACCATTGTCTTGTTTCACTAAACCATATTTCCATTTTAGAAAACACTTATCTTTTAACAAAAATATTGTTTAACATGCATCCGATGTGTTAATTTTTCACTTAACATTAATTCGTAGTTTTTAAACGTTTCTCTGTTAGTTTCTGAGATGGTCAATTTTAGACTATCTTTTCTTTATTCTTTGAAGGCCTCACACATGTATACACTGTACCTTGATCATAAGATCACCCAACCATTTCCCCCTCCCACCTTACCTGAACACTTTGTAGCACATCTCCTTCCTGCCTTCATGCCCTACTCATTTGTGGTTTTAGTTTTTCTCTGTATCCCACTGAGGCCAGTTAGTGTTTCTACTGTAATGTTATGAGTCTTGTTAGCTTGATCTTGTGTGGGTGGCCAGGTGAGCTCATAAGCACCATGGTGTACCGGCAAGGCAGCATTTCAAGGCTACCCCCGCCCCCTTTGTGCTGACTCTACCATTGTTCCCACACCTTCTTCCTTAATGTTCCCTAAGCTTCCAACTGGAGATTGATACAAATGTCTCACTTAAGGTTAATCATAACCTTATGAGACACTGCATTAACCAAGGACAAAGGCCACTCTGACCAATGTAGAAAGCAGCACAAATCTATGAATAGAAACATAAATATTTAGAAAGCAGATGGACAAAATGTCCATTTAGCAAGACAACTTTAGTAGGTTTCCCCCTAGGAGCTCCTACTTCCCCAGCCACAGACTTTGTCAGGGTTACAGTACTAGACATGAGTTACTTCCTATGGAGTAGGCCTCAAACCCCGTCAAGGAGCACCTGGTTACCCACACAATCTTCACGGCACAGTTACACCAGTGGGTACAGGGACTATAACATCCAGCTTTTACTGCTGAGTAATAAATACCACCCGTGACCCTTCTCCACCACGGCCCCAATAGGACTTTCTGGAACTACAAAAGCTAAGTTTTCATTTTCAGGTTGTTTTCTCTATTTCTTGGAACCAAGGCATATTGTGTCTTCAGCAGTAAGGTCTTACCTTCCAGTTACAATGGGCAACTAAGAGAGATAAGCAATGCCCTGTGTTTTGAGACTTCTGGGGCCTCCCTATCCAATAACTCATAGATGGTGCCCGTAACTAACATTTAAATTTTCACTCAGTTGTCTATGTCTTCTGGAGGAAATATTATCCACTTATGCAGTGTACATGTGTTCAAACTCCCTTTGTTACTGTATCATTTAAATAGCTTATGAAGTACCAGTTTCCTAGAATGGTTATTTATTCATGTGTCCTTAGTTTTAATTAACCCATCTCCCACACCCTCTTTCTCTGCCTCTCTATCCTGAGACAGTAAATCTTAAAACATAAATTCATTCACATGAAAAGTCTCAGTCATTTTTCAAAGTAAAGCCAGAAGAGGAAGATGGCAGATAAAGGCACCTGACACCAATCCCGATGTCTTGAGTTTGATCCCTGTCATCCACGTGGTGGAATAAAGGAACTGATTCCTGCAGGCTGCCTTCTAACACCTACGTGCATGCACAATGCAGATAGCACACATTTAAATAAGTACATATATAATGTTTTTAAAAATTTAATGAACTATAAAATGAAAAGAGGATTTCAGCTCATAAGCCATTGTGCCACTCAGATGACTTGCTTCTTATAAATCCTTTTTAAAATTATGTATGAATCAAATATAAGTACAATAAAACTTAATATGATATCCTTGGTGGTTAGTCCCCTCGCTCTGCCTAGGTCACCTCACTTTTGAGGCATTGCAAGCCCAGAGAGTAGATGTTGAGGGACAAAAGCAAATTGCTCCAGCTCCACTCCAGCCTCCTTGTCTCAGTAGGTACACTTCCATTCTACTGGGTGGATGAATGCCACACCAAAGTTGAGCAGGCAGAGGTCTAGTATGAAGCTACAGAAAATAGCTCGAGGGTGTTTTCTGACATTCTTTCAGAACAGATGACTAGGGAAACCCCATGTTATTTTTTTTCAGGCCTCTGCAATCATGTACACATCTTCTCCTTATATAAATAGATATGAACCCCAGAAGTGCCATTTCTGAGTGGGCCAGGACACAAAAGTCCATGAAATAGAGCACTGGAGCATCTGGAAATTGTTCAGGAGTGTTGTTTGGGAAATCAGCATTGTGAGGTACCTTAAGATAACTGGAAAATGGTGGCAGTCTGTCTGGTGTGGAAGTCTGTCTGGCCTGAAGGCTGCTGTCATCTCTACCCAGATCATCGATGAAAAGGAAAATATCTAAGTCCATTTTCTTTGGGGTGAATGGGACTATGAAAGAGGAGCTTGCTAGATGTTCCATGATCTGATGTGAGAAGCAATGACTTGTATTCACTGTATCTCAAAGTCATTAAGGCTGTGTGTCTTAAATGAAACACGTAGCCTCTGCTTTCTCTCTCACCAGGTTCTACAACTCTCCAACTGATGGATAAAACATTGCTCATTTAGTCCTATGACCCAATTCAATCATCATGAGAGCCCTAAACTCCAAACTGCTGTATTGTATCTATTATTAAAGAAGACTTTTCTAAAGCAGACTTCATTGTTAAAAGATTTCTGGCCAGAATGTACAAAGTACTTTGGGTTATCTGGTGAAAATATAATTCAATACTAAATTTATATTACGTATATACAAATAAGACAATGAAAGAATATATAAAAGACATTTTAAGAATAAGTTTAAAAGTAATCCCCAAGGTGGTTAGAGAGATAGCTTAGCAGTTAAGAGCACTAGCTGCTCTTCCAAAGGACTCAGGTTAGGTTCCCAAAACCTACATGGGAACCATCTGTACTATCCTCAACCTACTTACAATTATCTGTAACCCCAGTTCCAGGAGATATGATTCTCTCTTCTGGTCTCCGAGGGCATAAGGCATAGTGCACAGGCAAATAATCCATACACATAAAAATAAATCTAAAATTTTCTTGAAGTAAACCCTGAGGACATTCCACAGCACTTGCATACTAGACTTGCATGAACACACCCCTGAAAGAAACATGGAAGTTGTTTGCTTGCTTGATAGAACAAAAATTCATCCCAGCTACTCAGGAAACTTAGTTCCAAGACTAGCCTGATCAATATAGTGCAACCCACTGACCATGATAGTGATGGTGATCATGATGAAGATGATGGTGATAGTTGAGGTTTGGTCTGTTGCTATATATTGTAATGCTAAATTATGTACCCAAAGGGAAGGTCTCTGCCTACAGAGTGAATTCTCATGTTTACAAGCTTCTGTTATGTAAATCTTGTTCCTTGATTTAAAACTATTGGTTAAATAAAATTTACAACAGCCACTTATTGGACGGATTAGAAGTAGGTGGGTTAGAAGTAACCTGGTTGGAGGAGGAAAGACCAGTGGGGAAGGAGAAAGAACAAGAGGAGAAAGAGAGGAGAGGGAGGAAGGAAGAATGAGGAGAGGGAGGAAGTCTCCATGAAGGAAGATGGACGGTGAGCACATGGCCAGGAGAAACAGCAAATATTTGAGGTGCACCACTGGCGAGGTAGCCAGGTCAACAGTTAGAAGAGTAGATTAGGGGTGACCCCCCAGTAATTGTCAAAGCAAAATAAAATATCCATAGTCTGAGTCTTATTTATGTGTAAGCTAGTTCCCCAACTAGCTTTAACTGGTTGTACTACATGTGATGGTGGTGCTGGTAGGGGTGGTGATGGTAATGGTCACCATGATGATGATAGTGATGCTGTTGGTAATGATGATGGTAGTGATGATGATGGTAATGATCGTTGTGACAAAATGGTAAAAACATATTCTCTCAATGAATAAATCTATCTTGCATTTTTTATGCTTTTTTAAACTTTTACATCTGTTTATATACGTGCATGAATGCATATACACATGACATGGCT
>LR751975.1:92531-95031 GCA_902729485.2 Mus minutoides | reverse complement strand
AAGTGCTGAGAGCCATAAGTTTCAGCCTCTAGTACAGAAAAACGACTGAGAACTCTCCATCCATCACCTTTCCCACTAGAGCCAGTGTAGTTCCATGCTTCGAGGACCTGTTAAAGGGGTGGAATTCAGAATACTAAGCAGAAAGAAGACAAAGGCTCACAGCGCCCATGGGGAAGGCAAGGTGGCACTAACAGGTTTTAGTTTGCTTGTTTTAAATAGGGGCCAAGTCTACTTTGTATTTTTGTACTTTAAAAATCTTAACACAATTCCCTGGGATATTTATATTCCTGGGGGAATGCAACCAAGGTTCTGTCACATGAGGTGCAAAACTGAATTGTTCAGTAGCTCATTCAGTCTTTCCTTTTAAAATATTTACCAAGGGGACAGGGAGGTGGCTCAGCAGGTAATAATGCCTGCTGTTGAGCCTGACAACCTGAATTAGATCCTCACACCCCATATGCTTGGAGAAAAAAACTGACTCCCACAGGTTGTCCTCTGACCTCCAGGTATGTGTATGTGCATGCATCAGAGCACACACTCTCATATTCGCATGCGCGCGCACACACACACACACACACACACACACACACACACACACCTTCTTAGAAAAGAATGAAAGTAATTATCAATCACTTTCTTGATTCTTGTACAATTTGCATTCTAAGGAAATGTAAGAGACATAAAATATATAGGGACATAAAACACAATGTCTTCTACCAAAATACCGTCAGCTGAAAGTATGGGTGGGGGATCCGTGTGTATACTTCCTACCCTCCCTATGAACAGATTCTCCACCCCCAGGTTCAAACGACTCCAAGTTGAAACTATTTGAGAAAAGGTTGTATCTGTGCTAAACACGTGCGGACATCTTGGGCCAATATTCCTTGAGAAATACAGTATAGCATATATACTGCATTGGGTGCTAGACAGTTTGAAAATCTGAGAAGATATGCCCAGGTGGTAAACAAACACTGCCCCATTCAATATAGGGATCTTGGTATCAGCAGAGGTCCTCTGTTTCTGAAGGGTGACTACAGATGCAACTTTTTTTTGTTAAGGACCTTCCTAGGTCTCATACCATGATGCATAGGTAGAGGGCAGAAAGTAACTTGTGTGAATCAGCTCTCTCCCTCCACTGTGTGGGTGTTAGGGTTCAAAGGCAGGGTGCCAGGCTTGACAGAAAGTCCCTTACCTGCTGCGACATCTGTCAGTCTTTAGTCCTTACATAGTGGGCATTATTACTTATAACAGAATAAAAGTAACACCAAGAAGATCCCAATAATTAACAGGTTCTATTCAGGGTTATTAACCAGCTTCTAGAAGTTACTAGCTACACATTCTTGCTTATGACTCATTTAAAGTCATACTAAAAACCCCATGAGATTTTATTGTTCTATTTTTAATTAGTTCTTAAAGGTAACTTCTGATGGGTGTGGAAAATCATGGAATCCCTAGGTAGTACATAGGTATAGTCAATGTCTTCTATGTTCTATGTCAAAAAGAAAACCAGGTTGGATCTCTGAACACATGGGCCAGACCTGGTTAGTGCACACCTCTAACTTGAGTATGTCAGAATGTGAGGCAATTTGAGACCAGCCTGACCTACGCAGAGAGAGCCCATCTCGGGGAAACAAAACAAACAAAAGAAAAACCACATAGAGTTTGCTCATATCTGAAAACACTGAAAAGATGAAGGCAGTAAATTCATAAAATAAATAAATAATAATTCTCCACTCAGGCCACATATGGCATTATGTAGAAAGCTTTTTGAAAAAATTGGATATCTAAACCCCACCTCAAACCAATTAATTCAGAACATCTGGCTTCATAGACTGAGTATTTGAGTGGTTGCTTGGTTTTTTTTAAAACTCCTTGAGTGATTTATCAGTATTGAGTTTGGCTTTACAAAGGGCATAACATCAAATCAATCTAAAAGACCATCAAGTGCTTCCCAGGACATTTAACCTTGAGCAATATGACTTCCCCACATAACTCCCAAGGTTGCTGTTATGAGCCATTTCGGAGGTAATTAATTCTATTATTAGGAGCATACGGGACAGGACAATAATTGAAGGACATCAGTCCGAAAGTATTTACTCACATCCATTTTGAAAGTTTTTTTCCAATTCTCATCTGCTCACCCCTGCACATTTGTGACAATACAGCCATATGACATACATCAAAGAATAAGAATTATTCTCTGATTCAAGAGGTCCTTGGAGAGCGAGCCCCTCTTGGGGTGAACTCTGCATATCCTGATCACAGAGTTCTGAGAACAAATTACACCACATGGTACAAACTCTAAACCGCTGCCCATCAAGAGAGCACCACTTCACTCTGACCCTCAAAGTAACCTGGAGGAGCTGCAGAAGTGAGTGGTGAGGTCGGGACAGTCAGTCTCATTTCTTTGAGACCCAAAGAGACTAAGGTTGGGGAATGGACAACAAAAGCCATAAAGTAAGGTATGCAGCTCCTAGCAGATGTATCCAAGCTCTAGCAA
>LR751975.1:81405-91834 GCA_902729485.2 Mus minutoides | reverse complement strand
CTAAACCGCTGCCCATCAAGAGAGCACCACTTCACTCTGACCCTCAAAGTAACCTGGAGGAGCTGCAGAAGTGAGTGGTGAGGTCGGGACAGTCAGTCTCATTTCTTTGAGACCCAAAGAGACTAAGGTTGGGGAATGGACAACAAAAGCCATAAAGTAAGGTATGCAGCTCCTAGCAGATGTATCCAAGCTCTAGCAACGCAGAGAGTTCCTGCGCAGAAAGCCTTTTGTTCCCCTATTCAGCTGCAGTGATTACCATACTGGCTGCTTATCCATCCGGTTGCCTAGGGAACCTGCTCAGAGGCACACATGCTCGGGCCTCAATGAATCTTGAAAAGACCCAGGAATCTGTATTTTTAATGAAGACCTTCAGAAAATTCCTTTGCAGCGAGTCTGGGTACCCCCTCACGGAACCATTATTTCAAAAAGCCAAGGCTTACAATTCATCAAGAGGACAGCTGGAATCATTTTAAATGGCGTGTCTAATCACCATACAGCTGGAAGGTGAGAGGCTGCCACACTCTAACGACATTGATTACACTCTGGGCTCCTGGCTTTGTTGTTCTTTGTAGCTGGCACCGTCTTATATCACATTTGCTTGTTTTTAAAGTGTGGTTAGTTTCCTTGGACAGACCAAAGTTGGATAAAACAAATTCAAATAGTAGGGTTTTTTTTTTTTTCTATTTTGTTCACTTACGCCTCTCCAGTTTTGGAACAGATCGTACACTAGCTAGCAAATAAGAAACATGTGACTGAGTGTATTGATAATGAGTGTATTGATAATGACTATTCAGGATGCAACTAAAAGTGCTGATAAGCTTAATAATTAAATTAAATATAAATTAAATCTGACCTAGTCCTGCAGAGCAGTTTAGCACTGCCCTTTATCTAAGCTCAGGAACAAGAAAAAGAGAGGCCATTTTATCCACCCTGCTCAACCCAGACTGTCAGAGCCAGAGTAAAAATAGGAGGATGCAAATAGGAAAGGGGAAAGTCAAATTATCACCATTCACAGATGATACATTCCTGTGTTTAAAAAAAACAAAACAAAACAGAACAAAACAAAACAAAACAAAACAAACAAACAAACAAAATAGGTCTGGCAAACACTGTCAGCAAAGGAACAGAAAACAAAGTCAAAACTCATCTTTTCCCTCTGAGTGGGGTAGGGGCTTGGGAGGAGAGGTCCCTTTCACAATTACTTTTTTTTAAACACCTAGTTTAAAAACAAACAAACAAAAAAACAAAAAACGAAAATAAAAGTCCTGACATGACTTTGAAGCACCAGACTCTAGATGCAAATCCCTTGTAGATTTTGCTCCTTTCCATTGGGAGATCTTTTCTCTCAGTTGATAATTTCATGCAGTTTTCTTTGTCAGTCCTCAGTATTCATTCCTGTGCTTTTGGATTCTTATTTTGAAAGGAAGACCTTCCATGCTCATAAACTGGCAGACTTAATATTGTAAAAAAAAATGACAGTTTTATCCAAAGTAGCCTACATATTCAATGAAATCCTCAGTAAAACTTTAATATTTTTCACAGTAGTAAAAAAAAATCAAAAATAGATATGAAATCAAAAAGGACCCCACATATCCAAAGCAATTCTAAATCAAAGAAACAATGCTGAGGGAGTCACGGCACCTGACTTCAAACTGTAGCTCAGAGCCATAGTGACAAAATAGCACCGTACTGACACAAAACTAGACACCTCAACCAAAGTCCTAGAACAGAGGACCCAGAAGTAAACCTATGATGCTACAACATAAAAGTGCAGAGAGTACATTGTAAAATAAATAATTAAATCAAACAGCTTCTTCCACAAATAGTGCTGGGGACCACAGAGTTCCACATGCACCATGAGTGTAGGTCCATATGTTCCAAAACCCTGAAACATTGAAACTATCCAGGAAAGCAGTCAGATACTTTCTCAACAGAGCACAAGAAAAGACTTTCTGAAATGGGTCCTAACGGCACAGGAGGTCATTCTAAGAACTGACAAGTGAGACTGCATCATATTGAAAATCATTTCCTAGTAAAATAAGCTATCATTAGAGTATGGCAAGGAGCCCATTAAAAGGAGAGTATATTTCCAATTATACCTTTGACAGAAAACTAGTATCTAAAATCTGTAAAGAACTCAAGAAAACCAGGCTGTTGTGGCACACGCCCTTAATCCCAGCACTTGAAGGCAGAGGCAGGTGGATCTCCATGAGTTTGAGGCCAGCTTGGTCTACAGAACTGGTTCTAGGACAGCCAGAGCTACACAAAGAAACACTCTCTCAAAAAAGAAACAAAACAAAAGAGGAAGAAGAAGAAGAAGAAGAAGAAGAAGAAGAAGAAGAAGAAGAAGAAGAAGAAGAAGAAGAAGAAGAAGAAGATATTAAATACCAAAAATAAAAATAAATAAACGACTATTTAAGAAACAACTCTCAAAGAAAAAAACTAAAGGGCTGTGGTGTGTTTCTGTTAGTAGAGTGTGTATCTAGCATGCACATTGCCCTGGTTCTATCCCCAGCACACCAAAAAGAAGAAAGAAGAACAACAACAACAATAAATTACTAACAAACATAAAAAGGAGTTCCTGGTATCCTGAGCTATCGGAGAAACACACATAAAAACATCAGATGTGTCCATCTCTCCTGAGTCATGATGGTCATGCAGAGAACCAATGGCAACAAATCCAGATGAAGATGTGGGGAAAGAGGAAACTATCTACTGCTAACGGCAACATGAACAGGCACAGCCTCTGTGAAAATCAATACAGATTGGTCTAAGCTACAAAAAACTATCTGAGCAGATGTACCGCTCTGAGCGCACACCCAGAAGAATGTAAATTGAAAACTACAGAGAAACATACTCAGCCATGTATAACTCTGCACTATTCCCAATAGCCAAGACACAGAGCCAACATACATGCCCATCAGTGAATGAACATGTACAGGACAGGTGCTGTACATAACCAACAGAACAGGCTTTAGCTGTGAGCAGGAAAATGCGTGAAATTTGATGTCCTCGTGTTAAGTGTAATAAGCCAGACTCAGAATGTCTTTTTTTCATATGCGAAATGTGTGTGTGCATGCATGTGTGTGTGTGTGTGTGTGTGTGTGTGTGTGTACATATGTTTATGAATGAAACTAGAATGGTGACTGTTGAATGAATAGGAGTACTGGAGAATGAAAGACAAATATCACTGTTTCCCTTACACACAGAATCTAGCTTTATATTTTTACATAGGAATGTCAAACAGAGCTGGGTGTGCAGTCTTTCTCATCAAGCCTTTAAGTTACACAAAGCTTTTGCTTCTATGAAGCCATTCAATGTGGCTCTGGCAATAAACGCTTTATCTATCCCACATAAAAAAATAAACCATAGTCAGAACAATAGCATTTTTGAATATTCATTGTATTGGGAACTATATTCTAAGGAAAGTTTTATCACAATGCTGCAAAATTAGGGACCTTCCACCAGAAGAGTAGACTGACTTGTTTAGCCAATAAGGAAGGCAGGACTTTAATGTAAACAATGAGTCACTCTGACTCTTACATGCAAAATATCAACAGTTTACAACTCAGAGCAGTGTATATCTGGGGATATTAATATTTTGCACTGGGGTGAGCCTTACTGGAGAATTTTGTATAAAAATTTTTCAAGAACCATCACCAGAATAACTGAGAACAGGAGTGTAGTGCAAAGTCCAAATTCTTGGGCATTAAAAATCTAGAAAATATCAATTATTTTAATAATGTATAAAAGATGTATTTTATTGAATGAGTCAAAAGAAAACACACACAAAAAAGTACTGGCAAGAAATAAATTATGTCGATGGTATCATCATTTGGGTTGGAATTAGAATATTGCTTAAATCACTCTCCAGGAGCTCTTTACTTCAGAATGACCTCCATTATTCTATTAGAAAGTTGAAAAAAATATATTCCAAGAATCATTCTTACAGTAGAAAGAGAACCAAAGAAATCCATGTATAGTCATAACGTAAGGCTTCCAGCAGAACTTCCCATTTACCAGTCCCGAGTGGTTCACAGTGCTCAGCAGTAAAAAACACGACACTGATGCTTTTCATAGATAAAGAACTTAAAAAGAGGTGCCTCCACGTGTGCATATACATGATATTTTATATTTAATTTCATTTATGTGTGTGTGTGTGTGTGTGTGTGTGTGTGTGTGTGTGTGTAATGCACTACATAGGAAAAACACTAAGAAATTACACTAAAAGTTAGTATCAAAAATATAGTACTGAGCCAAAGAGACCGCTCAGCAGTTAAGCACAGCTCTTTCAGAGAACCCAAATTAAATCCCGGCATCCCTATTAAGCAGCTTACAATTTGCCTGATTCTCTAGCTCCAGAGGATCAAATACACTCTTCTGAGACATGGTACAACTCGCATTCATATTAATATGTTCATACTATGGCATACACAGATTCACATTAAATAAATAATGTTTTAATGTGGCCAAGAACCTAAGAATAGATAGGCTATAGGCCTGAGGGAATACCAAATACTTGTTCTGTAAAGGAATGTAGCAATAAAATGATGCTAGCAACATTCTGCTATACCCATAGATCGATCAGTGCCTCGCTTAGCCATCATCAGAGAACGGGGTGGATGTTTAGAATACAGTGTCTCTCAGAAAGGATGTCATGTGAGCAAATCTTGTAGTATTATTTTTTTTCTATTTATTTACATCTCAAATGATATCCCACTTCCCAGTTGCCCCACCACAAACCCCACATCTCACATCTGCCTTCTCCTCCCTCCCCTTTGCCTCTATGAGGGTGTTGAGCAAATCTTTTAATGATGCTAGAAACCAAGGTGGGAGTCTAAGAATCACATACCACCTATGAAGAGTACCATCCTGAGGACCCTGGAAGCAGGATCAAGCATGGGACATCTGAAGACCTGTGAGATGATAGCCACGTGAAGACCTGTGAGATGATAGCCATGTGAAGACCTGTGAGATGATAGCCAAGTGAAGACCTGTGAGATGATAGCCATGTGAAGACCTGTGAGATGATAGCCATGTGAAGACCTGTGAGATGATAGCCATGTGAAGACCTGTGAGATGACAGCCACGTGAAGACCTGTGAGATGATAGCCATGTGAAGACCTGTGAGATGATAGCCATGGCTTGAGTGGGGTCAAGGCAAGAAGGAGATGAAGCATGGGATAATCAGAATCTTAGGAGCACTTGAAGATGATAACTTTATTTTATTAAGAAAATCCGGTTTGGGGGGCAAATTTTTATGTTTTTATTTTTAAGATGTTTAGTCTGACTGTTATTTAGAGAGCCCACTGAGAGAAGAAGGGACACATGGGTCTCAGAAGATTGCTGTGTTTCTTGGAGGTTTTATTTATTTTCACTTGTGCATGTATCTCTGTATACTTTATGCCATGAGGGTTCAGGTGCTTTCTGAGGTCAAAGAGGAATTGGATCTCCAAGAACTAGTGTTCCACTCCCATTGCAACCCACCAGACATGAATCCTGCTTTGGTTGTTGGTATTGGCAACTCAAATTATTTCTAACAACAAGATCTCCATATAGGAGGTAATGGCTGGAGGAATGTGGGAGAGGATGAAAAGGAGAATAAGAAGCAAAGGCTTCATGGATTATCTACATGAAAGCCAGACTCTCCTGGAGAAAGTGCATGAGCCGGTGGCTGTGAATGTCACTGTCACCTCCAGCAAATGAGAAGGAGAAAGCAGATAGGTGAGTTTATCCAAAAGCATGGTTACAGTGAGAGTTTCATATTCCTCCTCAGAGACTAATGAATTAGGCAGGGAAAGCATAAATAAATAAATAAATAAATAAATAAATAAATAAATAAATAAATTTCAGGCTGGGGGTATGTATGGCTCCGTGGGTGAGTTGCTTGCTTTGCAGGCATGAGGATCTGGTTCAGATCCCCATCACCCACACAAATGTTTGGCCCAGTGGTGCATGCTGGTAACCCAGCACTGGGGAGGATGCAGGGACAGAATGGTCCTGAGCAATTGCTGCAGAAAGTTTTGCTGACTTGGCGAAAGACACTACCTCAAAATATAAGGTGAACAATCAGAATGGCCAAGATCAATAAAAGAATTGACGGCTCCTACTGGTGAGGATATGGAGTAAGGGGAACACTCATCCATTGTGGGGTGGGGGTGTGGGGGTGTGCAAACTTATGCAGCTACTAAGGAAATCATTGTGGCAGTTCCTTAGGGAGCTAGACTAGACCTACCTCCAGCTTCATCCTACAATAAAGACAGTTGCTTAACCAAGCTCATTGATGTTCTATTCATAATAGCAAGAAGTTAGAAACAACCTAGATGTCTGTCTATGTATGAATGAAGAAAGCGTGGTGCCTTTACACAGTGGAATATCATTCAGCTATTTAAAGAAAATGAAAATCACAGGTAAATGTAGGGAAGTGTAGAAAAATATCATCCTGAGTGAAGTAACCTATACCCAGAAAGACAGATATGATATGTGTTGGTGCTAGCTATAAATAATTATAAGTAAGCTACAATCCATGTAGCCATAGAAGATCTGTGTAGAATTCATGGTAAGATCCTCTGCTGAAGACAACACTTACACAATTCACTGAATGTGGAGAAATCAAGCTGATACCACGTAGAGCACAATCTACATCCCCAACCCAGATGCCAGCTGTGGGAAAACTCTGCTAATTAAGGTCAAAGTCCACCATGACCAGATAAACTCAGGGCAATATGGAAAACTCCCTTCATTATTAGCAGGGGCTTCTCTTTCTCTGACCTAGTCTAGGAAATTCTAAGCCCACACATATGTCTCTACCTGAGGAATGTCATGTAGCCTAAATTACAAGATTGATTTCTTTTTTCCTCCATAAGAACCCGTCCAGCCAGCACCAGTGATTCCGGAAGTGCTTCCCCATGCTAACATGGCATTCCAGGCACCTAAGCCCTCAGCCAGTGACCTTTGCCCCTCCTGAATGTTCCTACTTTTGGTCCCCCAAAACTTCATAAGCTGTGAATCACCCTAAGTAAATGTATCTGCCTACTGATAGCTGGCCCCTATGTGCTCATTCACTGTATGAACTCGGGGCTTCCAAACCCCACAACTCTTTTATTTTCTTTTTTTTAAAATCTTTTTTATTAGATATTTTCTTTATTTACATTTCAAATGCTATCCTGAAAGTTCCCTATACCCTCCCCCCATCCTGCTCCCCTACCCATCCACTCCCACTTCTTAGATCTGGCGTTCCCCTGTACTGAGGCATATAAAGTTTGCATGAGCAAGGGGCCTCTCTTCACAATGATGGCCAACTAGGCCATCTTCTGCTACATATGCAGCTAGAGACATGAGCTCTGGGGGAACTGGTTAGTTCATATTGTTGTTCCACCTATAGAGTTGCAGACCCCTTCAGCTCCTTGGGTACTTTCTCTAGCTCCTCCATTGGGAGCCCTGTGTTCCATCCTATAGATGACTAGGAGCATCCACTTCTGTATTTGTCAGACACTGGTATATCCTCATATGAGACAGCTATATCAGGGTCCTATCAGCAAAATCTTGTTGGCATATGCAATAGTGTCTGGGTTTGGTGGCTGGTTATGGGATGGATCCCCACAAACCCCCCCAACTCTTACCCCCACCCCATCACTCCCCCATGCCCTACCCCCACTCAGAGTCTCTGCTCCCTTAGCTTTTGTGGACCTAATCCATGAGGGTGGGGAGACCCACAGATATCTCCATTTGGCATTCACTTGAAAATAAAGCATTCCTTTTCTCCAATGGAATCTCACTGGATACACAAACAACTCTTAAGGCCAGAATCGATGCCCAGGGTAGGTTGCCAAGACAAAATAAACTTGATGGCGTTTTTGGATGTTCTTTGTCTCATGATGGTTTGTCAGTGCTTTAGGAGACTATTTTACCTTCCAGGTCCTTTGTGTATATTATTGTTTCTGGTTTTATATTTTTATAGGCTATCTGTGCGTGTGAATATGTGTGTCACCACATCTATCTGTGTTCCATGTACTTTTTCTTGGCTCTGTTTCTTCTGTTTATCTGATATGACCTGTTCTGGTTGATCTGTTTTTAGTTATAATTATTATTATTATTATTATTATTATTATTATTATTATTATTATTAAATTTTTAGATGGTTGCCTATATCCTAATGAAGGAAGAAGAAAAAGAACGAAAGAACGGAAGGAAGGAAGGAAGGAAGGAAGGAAGGAAGGAAGGAAGGAAGAAGGAAGGAAGAAAGGAAGGAAGGAAGGATTTGGGTGGATAAGAAGTGGGGAGGTAGGAATTGGGAGAAGAGAAACCATAATCACAAAGTATTATTAATTTTTAAAATATACTTTCAATAAAAAGAAAAATATAAAGTGGAGAACCATCACCTCTGCCCTCCATGTGCCAGTACATGCACATGTGCACATACCCACACACTCATGCATAAATATGTACACACATACGCACATGTAGACATACAAATAAAATTCAAGATGAATAGACTTACTTTTGTCTGTTTCCTTTTGTTTTTAAAATAGGTCTCATACACTGTTAAAGATCAGAATTTCATGTTTTCTTCTTTTAAAAAAGAAAACCGCTTATGCAAGAAGTCATCAGAGTTATATTTACAGAAGGGGATTAACAACATAGACAAGGAAATTAAGGAAGAGAAATCCTGTGTAAAGAAAGAGGAAGTAAGATGGGGAGTGGGAATCACTATGAGTAATCTATGGTCTCCATCATCTCCTCCTGTATAGTCAGAAACCTGCTTGAAAGAAAGTGCTTAATAACCTTCTTGGCACATGATGGGTTTGGCAGAATTACCAACAATAGATGAATATTTGTTTTTCACAGTTGTGCCCGTTTGGATACTGTCCTGTATTTTGATTAATAGTGCCTCATCTTGAGACTAGGGGTGTGGTCCTGTCAGGGGAGAGCTTGAGCTGCAAGTATGAGGACCTGAGTTTGAACTCAGAATTCACATGGAAATGTTGGTATGATGCAGGCTCCTGCAATCCCAATGCTAGGGACTTGGGAACAGAAGGGGCCCTGAGGCTCACTGCTCAGCCATTCTAGCCCAACTGGTAAACTCCAGATCAATGAGAAGCCCTTCCTCAAAATATGTGGATAATGGTCCTTAAGATGACAACTTGGTTTATTCTTCAGGCTCCACACACACATGCACACAAGTGCAATTGCACACACACACACATACACACACACACACACACACACATGCATGCCCACGCACGAAAAAATAATAAAACCATATTTCTGTAGCAGCACAGAGATTTATGACCTTGGAACCTGACCACAGTGAGCCAATTTTACTTTTGTCTGTTCAGTCATGTGCCCCAGCTGTAGCTCACATCCTGTAGTTGGTGTCTAAGCCAACTCCACATGAAGACTGTGACAGGGCTTAGCATATTTAAGAGACACTTTTATTTTCTTTGCTATGTGGGAGATTTTTTTTTTTTATTTCTTAGAAGGGCTTTACTATCTTTTTTTAAGCAAAGCAGCTTACCTGTTTTATTTAGAAATGGGCTCTGCATGCGCCAATTGCTAACTCTGTAAGAGAATAAACAAATAACCAGCTCCCGAACAAAGGATGTGTTTACGCACTAATCTACATGAAAAGCTGTGTAGGAAAGAACCATCTCTGCTCTGTTGATTATATAATTATATTAGTTCATATGCCTAAATGTCTTCATAAATATTTTCCAAAGTTCTGATAGCAGTCTTATTTATATGGCTTGTGGGTCTTCCGTGCATTTTGGAAGACAATAATACCATCTTCTGTCACACTTCTAACCATCAATTATGGTGAACATTGATGCAATACCAAAAGCCATGCTCAGAGCGTTCATCCTAGTTCTGTAAAGTGCGGTTGTCTTCATTTAACATGTGAGGAAACTGAAGTGCTCTAAATAGCTAGGGAGCCAAAACTGTAGAAATGGTGTCACCTATCTTTAATCCAAGGTCTGCTGATTTTGTGGCCCATGCTATTCAGCACTAGAAGAATCCTTGCTATGGAAACAGAGGCCAGGCTATTGAAGCAGACTCTAGATTTTATTGTCTTTGGAAATAAAAAATATAAATGTGTTTCTGTTAAATAGACTAATCGAAGTTTTGTCTTCATAAACGAAAGGATTATTCCCCCAAATCAAATAATATTCAATAAGGAACATGGATACAGATGAGATGGTCTCGTCAGCTGTCTCCCATTAAAATCCATGAAGATAAAAGAGAGACAAAAACCTGGTGATTGCAAAAGGAAAGAGGAGAGGGACCAAAATCTGCAGGCAATGCCTCCTAAATATACTATGTGGTGGTTTGAATATGCTTGGCCCAGGGAGTGGCACTATTAGAAGGTGTGGCCTTTTTAGAGAAAGCGTGTCACTGTAGGTGTAGGCTTTGAGAGGCCTTCCTCCTAGCT
>LR751975.1:0-81305 GCA_902729485.2 Mus minutoides | reverse complement strand
AAAAAAAAAAAAAAAAAAAAAATTAAAGCAAGTTCTTGGACTCCATCTATCAACTCTATCACCAAGCATTTTTCTCTACATTAGTAGGAGGTAGAAAGAAAGCTAAGATGGTTTTCTAGGATATTTTGCATTCTGAAAAATATTCAAATAGACGGAGAAGAGCTGTGATGTGAGATGGGCATACTCTTCCATCTACGACTCTCTTCAAAGAGCCCCAACTCACTTCCTAGGAGAGGCAAAAGCACAAAAATCATTTGCGCTCTGGCACCAGCAAAGTTGGTGAAAGTCATTCCAACCTCCAACTGGGAAAAGATACAAAAGTCAAATGTTCCACCCCAACCTTCAGGTTAGCTCTGCCAGAGAAAACGCTGCTTGGTCCAATTAAAAATAGAGAAAACCAAGGAAACAACTTCATAGAAAGCTGCCATCCTGAATAGCTCTCTCCCCAACCGCAGTCAGCACATTACAGGTAACCATGGGGACTTCCTACCTAGACCCCAAAGGGAGAAAACACTGTGAAGAACGGGAGCCTAAGGGAGGAGAAATTTCTCTGAAGACTAAGGGGAAGGTCATGACTCGGAAAATTGCTTTTTGTTTTTTCAAAATCATGTAAGCATTTCCTAAGATTCCATCTCCTGGCAAAAGCCCCAAGAGCTTCCATTATGCAGATGCAGGTATACCCCTCAAAATAGAAAAGACTGCAGCGAAGCCAGAGACAAAAACACATTGGCCAAAAGGGCCATAATGAAAATCTGCCTTAGGGCCAGTGAACAAGTGAAGAGACACTTCAGAGAATGAGGAAAAGTTGGAGATGAGAGGGTGGCTATCCCTTTGATGCTGGCACTCAGTGGGTGGAGGAAAAGCTGGGGTGCTGTAGAAGAACAAACTTGAAAAACCTATGGAGAACCTACAGAGGGAACACACAGACATCACACACAAAGCAGAATAAACCAGACGGAAGAGGAAGTATTCCCACGCCAGGAATCAACAGTGTCGGAAACAGAAATAAGAACTAAGTAAGACTGCTCTGCTCTGAATCGAAGCACCCACTAAATACACTGTGGAAAATGGTGCCCAGATGAAGAAAAACATGGCGACTACAGAGGTTGAAAGACTGTTTGCTGTTTAAGCTTAGTTGCTGTGTGAGAGAGGCAAGACAAACCCAGCTAAACTTACAGTCTTCTTGACCTCCATTGCAAACTTCAGTGCTTAGATGGCTTTATGGGTAAGCAACTGACTGAATTAGCTATCGCTGAGATTTTCAACAACTGAGAGATCCCTGAGGACAGACAGACCAGAGGACTGGAGAAAGTGCTGTCCACTGTTACCAGCCATAGCTATCCCAATGACAGAGAGCTGAAAAACTCTGCTCTTGAAAGGGGAATGCCAGGGTGGGGAGGCAGGAGTGGGTGGGAGGGTGGGGGAACACTCTCATAGACGCTGGGAAAGGGGGTCTCCAGAGGGGATACCTGGAAAAGTGATCACATGTGAAATGTGAATGAATAAATAAAATATCCCATAAAAATGAAAGAAAAGGATATAGTCTTCTTGTTCACAGAACCACTAAAGCATGTTTATTTGAGTAGGCATTTTTTTTTTTTTTGATTTTTCGAGACAGGGTTTCTCTGTTGAGCCCTGGCTGTCCTGGAACTCACTCTGTAGACCAGGCTGGCCTCGAACTCAGATATCCGCCTGCCTCTGCCTCCCGAGTGCTGGGATTAAAGGCGTGCACCACCACGCCCGGCTCAAGCGAGTAGGCATATTTTATGAAAATGTCATTGTCAAGTAGCATGAATAAAGGATAGTCACAGTAGCAGCTACCGCCCTGCACTCATTGAAACCTCAGAAAGTCAGGCAACCTCCATCTACCCTGCTCATTGTGCATCTTAGGGGCAAGACCTGTTCCTTACAGAGTGAGGAATCACTGTCCTCACATGGAAAACCAACTTAGCTGCTAGCTACCCTAAAAAAGAGACTGAGCTCAGGGCCAAGATCAAAGACACAGGGTTAGACTGGCATTGAGTCAGTTGCCCACCCTGGCACCAATAGCTTGTCAGCAAGGACACGTGAACACAGAGGCTCCCAAGCAAGTATGTAAGTGGCCAGCTGTGAATCAGCCCCAGAAGGACCAGAATCACACCCACAGGAAGAAGGCTGGCTCCACCCGGAAAGCTCTCAGCCTGGGCTCCACCCTAAAAGGTGTCAGCCTGTGCCACTGATCCTGCAGATAAAAGGACAGCAGATACCCGCAACAGAGGAGCTCCTGTATGGCCAGGCAGAGCCACCTGAACCTCTTGTCCCAGCATCTCAGAGGTCGTAGCCGGACAGCAGGACAATCTAGAGTTCAAGGCCAGCATGAAATATTTAATGAGACTGCCAAATAAATAAATAAATAAACAAACAAACAAATAGGAACTGTTAACATTTGAGACTTCAGAAAATATTATTATTCTCTGGGTCGTCCCCAAAGAATATCTTGGAACACAGGCTTCAGAAACCTTACAAAAGAGACAGAAAAGCAAAACATGCTAGCTGTAAAACTAAGACAAAAAAAAAAGAAAGTTTTTTAAGAAAGAAAATGATGTTGAATGCAATGACATATGATCAAAAAATATATAACTACCAAAAGAGAATAGAAAATGACAAAAAAAGAATATTCAAGACACTGTTGTGTTCTCTGTTACTATCTTGCTCTAAACATTGCTGTTATTCTGAGAGTGTTAACAGAATAAAGCAGCCAATTGTGACTTGTTCTAATTCTCTTATTCTGTGTCCTTTGGAAGTGTGAATTTTGGTGTAAGAGGAGACAGACATATAAAACAAGAGATTTTAAGAAAAAATTAATTACTCTATAAATGAATTTTATTGAACCCATGAAGGGTGTGTGTGTGTGTGTGTGTGTGTGTGTGTGTGTGTGTGTGTGCGTGTGTGTGCATGTGTGTGCGTGTGTGTGTGTGTGTGCATGCGTGTGCGTGTGCGTGTGCGTGTGCGTGTGCGTGTGCGTGTGCGTGTGTGTGTGTGTGTGTGTGTGTGTGTGTGTGTATGTGTGTGTGTGCAGTATACTCCTTAGCTCAGTTCAATGGAGAGATCTAAGATTGATGACTTTCCAGCCAGCACTGAGTAAATCTTGTATTCATGTTCCTAACATACCGTTTCCTAAAGAAACCTTAGCATTTTTTTTAATAATAGCAGACCTTAAGCACAGGACAGGACAGGTTCAGCAGACCTAGACCAACTTGTCCCACTGTAGATGTTCAGAGAGACTTGGCAGATGGGAAAACACTGAGGCGTTATTACCTGATCTTAAGTACCTCTGTATTTGTTGTGAAGACAAAAGATGCCTAAGTCAAGTATGATAGTATATACCAGGACTGAGAGACTGAGACAGAAAGATTCAAGCTCAAGGCAGCCCAGGTTGTAAACAAGGTCTCAGAAGCTTCCATTCTTCTTTTGGACCCTGCCTACACCCCCTGCATTTGTTTTGCTCCTGTTCTTGCTTCACAGTTTCCTGACTGAATAATTGGATGTCTGCATTATTTCTGGCATTCATGAGGTTGTTTGTAAATCCAGGGTTTTCTGCAAGCCACCACACAAAGCTTAAGCAGTGTTTTCATTATTCAAATTCACCAATTCAGAGGTCCTTTTCATTTCTCAAAGGGACTACCCCACTCTTCTCCTTAGCCCACCTGGGAACCCGGTCTGCCTTGCATCTAATAATAAACAGTTAGACATTCAGCATTAACTCAGCATGTGGCCAGCTGCAAAGGGCAGTACTGAGCTTATGTCAAAACATAACCATCAGGGGCCATACCTACAGCCATGGTGACTCAATGCCAGTCTACCCCTGTGTCTTTGATCTTGGCCCTGAGCTCAGTCTCTTTCTTAGGGTAGCTAGCAGCTAAGTTGGTTTTTCATGTGAGGACATTGATTCTTCACTCTGTAAGGAACAGGCCTTGCCCCTAAGATGCACAATGAGCAGGGTAGATAGAGGTTGCCTGACTTTCTGAGGTTTCAATGAGTGCAGGGCCATAGATGCTGCTCCTGTTGCCTTCAAAAGTCTTGTTTATGTCCAAGGACCTACTGAAGCTGGGGGCTGGTCTGTGCTGTCACCAGAAACTATGTGGAAGCCCTGATTTTCCCTTCTATTGACTGTAAAGAACAAGAAAGCTAATTTTGGGGTAACATCCATGACTGCAGATGCAGTGGTTGAGAAAGAGACCGCTTCTGTGAAAGCCCCCACCTTCACCCTAAACCCACCATCGGAAAAAAGCAGCCACCTAAGCAGGAAGCCATCAAAGAGAAGTCTTTAAAAGAATGATGAGGATGTTGAGGTGGTAGCTCTCCACAATTGAAGGGCTCAAAAGGGGGAATGACTCAGTACTTAGGTAACACAAATTGTACTTTGGGATGGAGGTCATAAGGGTGGAGAATAGACATGGAAAGGACTGAGAAATGAGTAGGATTGGGAAGCATGATGTAAAATTCCCAAAGAATTGATAGAAATATTACATTGAAAAACTAAAAGTCATAATCAGATAATAGAATATTACATATATAACATATATTATATATGTATACATATATTTATTTATAACTAAACACATAAATATACCTAATTATAATAAAATATCTAAATATTTTTTTAAAAAGAAAATACTCCCTCAGATCCATTCTGGGACAGAAGAAGAAGATAATATAGAAAAGAACAAAGGCCAGTATGACTTTTTCTTTTCTTTCCGACCTTAGGGAACAAACACCTTAAAGCACTGGGAGAGAGGCATGCCTTGCCAGCTCAGGACATATAGATCAGCACCACTACACACAGAAGAAGAGAGTACCACCAACCTTCCAGCCTGAGGTAAAAGTGTAAGAAATCTCACAGCCATCTCTAAAAGCAGGAGGGGATTCAAACTTCCTTAGCTCTATGTTTGAAGCTAAGCAAGAACTTCAGATTATGTTCCTTGCCAACCACCAGGTACAAGCATTAAATAACATCCATTTTCTCCTGAAAGATTCAGGACCACAAAGAGATAGTCTACCAAACAAAAAAGAATTGCTGGCAACTTTCTGTACAAAATTCAAAGTAATGTTAGTCATTTGACACCAAGAGTTTAGTGAAAATAGCAAAAGAAACAAAGCCCTAAATTAAATCAGCACTAACTACACTGACTCAATTTATACACTAAATAAATGCCAAGTAAAAGATATGCTAAGTCCATTTCCAGGAATAAGTATAATCTACATCTGTGTACTGGATATGTTTTGTCAAGTTGACATAAACCTGGGCACCCTGGAAAGTGGGAATTTCACCTGAGGAATTGTTTCCACCAGACCGACCTAGCCATATCTATGGGGCATCATTGTTTTGATGGAGGAATGACCAGACCACTTTGGGCGGTGTCATTCCTAAGCATATGGGCCTGTATAATAAAGGTAGCTGAATAAGCCAGACAGCAAGCCAGTGAACAGTATTCCTCTGTTTATTCTACTTCCTCAAGCTTCTGCCTTGAATGTCTGCCTTGGCATCCCTCAGTGATAGACTCTATCCCATAAGCTAAATAAACCCTTTCCTCCTCAGGTTGGATCTAGTCAATGTTTTTTGTTGTTGTTGTTGTTGTTGTTCACAGCAAAAGAGAAGTAAACTAGAACACTCAGACTCTACTGTTCTCAGTAGAATGTTTGTCTCTGAGCCAAACACTGTAACACACACACAGAAATAAAGGGAAATGATTTACTATCAAAAGAAAAAGCAACCACTCCACTACAATCAGACTTAGCTGCGACACACTGGTACAGGTCTATCAGGCAGAATCCAAAATAAGTGTGGTTAGGGCATGTAAGTGTTCACATAGAAAACATGAGCAGTCTCCAAGGATCTGTGTGCAAAGGCAGCAGAGAGATGGATGTCATGAGACAGTAGGTGAAATGGTAGAGCTTCTGAGGTTTTTTTTTTTTTTTTGCTTTAATTGTGTGTGTGCATGAGTGTCTGGATTTATGCATGCCGAATCCTGTGGAGGCCAACAGAGGGCAGGAGATTTCCCCAACACTATAATTACAAGTGATTATGAGCCACCTGTCTAGGTGCTAGGAATTGAACTCAGGTCCTCAACAAGAGCAGTTTAAACTCCTAACTGCTGAGCCATCTCCCCAGCCCCCAAAATGGTAGTTTTCAAACGTACTTTGAGACAGACTGTCTTTAATTGATTTGTCTACAGATACAAGACAGCCGAGGACAGTATTGATAAACATGAAAGTATATCTATAAGAATTCCTCAAAGCAAAACACCAAAAGAAAGAAAAAAATGTTTTAATAAAAGAAAACTCTAAGAATGTAGGCTACTGATGCAGTTTGGGGGAAATATGAACAGCATAGCAATCTATAATTAAAGCCCAGAAGGGAAAGACCAGAACAAGAAATGATCTGAACCAAATATTTTTCAAAGATAATAGCAAAAACTTTCTCAAAGGTTATAAACATGTCTTTAAAAAATATTTTGTTTTTTGTTTTCTGTTTTTCAAGACAGGGTTCTCTGTATAGCCCTGGCTGTCCTGGAACTCACTTTGTAGACCAGGCTGGCCTCGAACTCAGAAATCCACCTGCCTCTGCCTCCCGAGTGCTGGGATTAAAGGCGTGCGCCACCACGCCCGGCTTTTAAAAAATATTTTAAAAGGATCACATAGCCCAGAAGTTTGGAAACTACTAACCAAGATCAATCAAAACAACAATTAAACTGTAGACACATCTATTCAAACCAGAAAATAAAACATAAAGACAAAATACGGATAGCATAAAAAGTGACTTTCTATATACAACAAAGGTTAGAATTACAGCAGACATCTGAAACGAAGACCACGAGAAATGGGATGAGATATTTAAAGTGCTCAAAGAAGTAAAAATTTGCTGCTATAAATTCTATATTCAGTGAAAATAGTTTTCAAGAGTAAAGGCAAATCAAATATAAACAGCTACTGGCTGGTGGTTTAACTTTCTCCACGAACTTTTAACCTGTAAAGTCTCATCACTCTAGACAAGAATAGCATGTATCATAAATTTAGATAAAGAAAATTTTCTTGATGAAGGAAAAAATAGTGATTTTTTTTTCTCGTATTGTAATTTAGAGTTCATATTCCACCTGTTAGCATTTCTTCTGGGCTCTGCCCCACAGTTACCTGGAAACAGCCAGATATGCCTGATTAAAAGGGGCTGTTTGACCCCCTCCACTCTCTTGCTCTCTAACTCTCTTATCTACTTCCCTCTCTGCCCCTTCTGTCCCCATTCTTCCCCCTTCTCTCTCCATGTTCATGGCCAGCCTCTCTCTACTCCTCTATTCTCTCTCTCTCTCTCTCTCTCTCTCTCTCTGTCTGTCTCTCTCTCTCTCTCCCTCCCTCCCTCCTCTGTCTTTCTCTGTCTCTACTCCCTCAATTCCCCTCCCCATTCCCCAAATAAAGGGGAGCAGAGAGGGATGCCTCAGCATGGGCCTGCAGAAACATGCCCCACCTCAACCCCTGCACTATACTGCCCCTATCAAACATATCCCTGGCTTCACTTTCTTTTTTATAAAACAAAACCACCAACAAAGTACCTTTTGTGGATAAAGGCTAGAAGCAAAGCTTATATAAAGTCTTTATTACTATTATAATATACCCTGTATATCAGAGACACTAAAGCAAATTACCAATCTTTCCCATCTAATTAAAGGCTAATGAGACCAATATTTATGGTCAGAAATAGCATTTATCCCTTGAGCATTTTAAAGTATCTTTGTAAACTGAATCCCCTAAGCAGGGAAGGCTCTGATAGGTATCTATTCTAAGACAAGATTCTGACTCCCCTGTGCTTCCTTGAGATCTTGCAATGTGATGGTTCATTTATGTGCCAACTTGGCTAAGGACTATCATCAGATATTTAGTTGAACATTATTCTGGATGTTTCTGTGGAGATTTTTTTTTTGTACTCAGTGTCTAAGTCATCAGAATCCTTTCTCTACCCTGGGTGGACCTCATCAAATCAGTGAAAAGTCAGAATAAATAAAAGTGTTCAACTTGTCTTGCTCACAAACAGAATTCTCCTGAATGAGGCCCCTTGAACTTTCCAGTTCTTACCAGTACTGACGTTGGGCTCAAACTGGGATAGGGACTCTGCAGATTTTGCAGGTTAGTCTCTGTGGTCAGGCAAGCCAGTTCCTTTTCATAAGTCAATATGCAGATGATAGATTCATAGTTAATAGGTAGAGGGGACAGGTAATATTTAACTGAACTACTTTCAAAATAAGATTTGGAGGGTATACCTTAGTTAATATCCTCTCTTGCTCAGACTAGAAAGAATCCTACTCTTGTTTTTAATGATGGCTCCAGTACTGACTAGGCACGCATGTGAGGACTATCTATATTATGCTAACTGAGAAGGGAATAGATGCNCTATAAAGGAACTACCACACCTGGGGCATCCTATAAAGGAACTACCACACCTGGGGCATCCTATAAAGGAACTACCACACCTGGGGCATCCTATAAAGGAACTGGCTGGATCCTGCCTGTGTCCTACCACACATGGGGCATTCTATAAAGGAACTGGCTGGATCCTGCCTGTGTCCTACCACACATGGGGCATCCTATAAAGGAACTGGCTAGATCCTGCCTGTGTCCTACCACACATGGGGCATTCTATAAAGGAACTGGCTGGATCCTGCCTGTGTCCTACCACACATGGGGCATCCTATAAAGGAACTGGCTAGATCCTGCCTGTGTCCTACCACACATGGGGCATTCTATAAAGGAACTGGCTGGATCCTGCCTGTGTCCTACCACACATGGGGCATTCTATAAAGGAACTGGCTAGATCCTGCCTGTGTCCTACCACACATGGGGCATTCTATAAAGGAACTGGCTGGATCCTGCCTGTGTCCTGAGAACTTGATGAGACTGAGTATCAGGATAATGGAGCAGGTTTTTTGTTGGAGGAAATGTTAAGAAAAGATGACATTCAGGCAGTACCATGGTCACTTTTTCATCTAAGGTGACAGTGAAAGAAAGCAGAAAAGTAAGAAAGATGGGAAGTTTAGCAAAGAAGAAAACAGGTGAGAAACTTGAAGGTTCCCCACTCAGAAAGTGGACATGGTAAACATCTATAATGGTTTGAGAGATTAGTTGCCACAAGCTTTTCTACCGAGGCTCTTTTCCTAGGCCATGAGCTTTGGTTTGTTCCCCAACTAGCTTGTAACTCACATAACCCATTTATTCTTTGTTACCTTGCCTCAGTTTCAAGCATTCAACTTCCACAGAATTCGGGGTGAATCTCCTGCCCTGCACTTTTTCCCAGAATCCTATCTCTCTCTACCTCAGCCCACGGGCCATGAGCTTTTTATTGACAGGAGATGCTTCCACACAGTACTTAAGAGAGTCACTCTACAATCTGTACTATTAAAGAGAGATGTGCTTTCCACTGGGGCAATAAAGAAGATGCTCTGAGGGATAGGCTGTACCCATGGAAGGTTCCATCTTATGAAAAGTGAAATCACTTTGAATGCTGAGAAACTAATCCAACAGCGTCTTGAAAGGGTCCCTTGCTTCTGGAAAGCAACTCCCTGTATAAACAGACAACATGATCACTTCATGGAATGGTCAAGGGGAAGTCTTCTTATAAATTTGAGAAAGAGAGGGAGAGAGAGAGACAAAAACAGAGAGAGATAGAGACAGGAGAGAGAGAGAGACAGAGACAGAGAGAGACAGAGAGACAGAGAGAAAGAAAGAGAGAAAGAAGTATCTGGGGGAGTCTAGAATAAAAAGAGAAAAAAAAAATAAGCTTAATGTAGCAAGCATATTGGACCTGGCCAGGATTACCTGTGAGAAAGATAATAGCAAGGGATAGAGAATGGAGCAAGCCTAGTGAGAGAAGCAGGGGTACCTCATTGAGAGAGGGTATGGAAGAGCAAAGTGAAAACAGCACGGCTATTTCAAGGGGAAAGATTGAAGGAAGCTTCAGAAATTTGGGTAGAGAAGGAGGTGAGAAAAGCGAGGATGCTGGCATGGAGTGTAAAATATGTAGCAGGGACTGGTGATACTGAGGGAGCCTGGAGGCCACAGGAAGGTATTTGTCCCTTCTGTCGCTTTAAGGGAAAGGATTCCTTTTGGTAGAGGGAACCGGCTTCACAGGTTCCCAAGGAACGCTGGCTTTTATCTAACTGCCAGGAATCTTCCAATAGGCCAGGTTAAGCCCATTTCTGGATATTGGACCACCCTTTGGAATCTGGGGAACTGGGTCTCCTTTGTACCTAATGCTTCCTAAAGAAGAGCTATCCTAGAGTCTGCATAGATGTTGGTACAGCTGTGGTTGGTGGGGGCTGGGCTCCATCCCAAGCTGGTAGCAAAATGTGACAGGAACCATCTATGTGTATTGGTCACGCAAACATAAAAGATGCATGATTGAGAGTCATGGAGTCTTGCCCATGGCTGCAGGCACTGTGTGATAGTGTTGGGGTACTTACAAGTTTCCCCTGAGGAGGAACTTTATGAAGCTCTGAACATGATGCCCATTTTACAATAGAGAGCCCAGTGTCAGAGATGCCAGAACTGTGGAAATGTCCACAAGGGAAAGCCTTATGTATAGAACGGAGCTAGCCCAAGGAAGAGGTCATGTGTGCTATGTGGGACTGAGGGATGGGGTTACCTAATTCTTTTATACAGCCAGAGAATTCTAGCACAAGCATGATGGGGTGGCAGGAGCTGTTTTCCCTGCTGGGTCAGTCTCCTTGGCATTAGTCCCATCATCCCTTGCTACAGTCCCATTCTTCTATCTTGAAATGGGGCTTGTCATGCTGTGTCTTTGTATGTTGTAAATGTCTGGCTTTTTTCAACTCTTATTTTACTTTGTTATAAGTGTTTCATTTGCATTTACATATGTGCACACTGTGAGTGTCTGGTGCCCATAGAGGTCAGAAGAGGGCATGGGATCTCTGGGAACTGTAGCTGTGGATGGTTGCTCACTGCCCTGTGGGTGCTGAAACTGAATTTGCATCCTCTCCAAGAGCAGCCAGTACTTTTAACTGCTGAGCCATCTCTCCAGCCCCTATTTCTATTTTATAGGCTCTCCCAGCTAAGAGATTTCCTTGAGTCTCAAATGAGACTTAAAATTTTTAACTTTAAACAGGTTTGGAATTAAAGACTATGGAGACTTTAGAAGTTTGAATTAGCGCGTTTTGCTTTGTTTTGTGGCCATGAGTCAGTGGGGATAAGGAGGGGGAGGTTAAGGCTTTAAAATGAGGTGTTTGGGTGTTAACATTTCTTCTAGGCTCCACCCAACAGTTACCTAGCAACAGCCAGGTAGGCCTGGCTTGCTACAAAAGGGACTGTTTGACCTCTCTTCACTCTCTGTGCCTCCTTCCTCTCTCTGACTCAATTTGCTCTGACTCCTTTCTCCCTCTCTCTCCAGGTGTTTCCCAGCTGGCCTCTCGGCCCCCTCCTCCTCCTCCTCCTCCTCCTCCTCCTCCTCCTCCTCCTCCTCCTCCCCTCCTCCTCCTTCTTCTTCTCCCTCTCTCTCCCTCCCTCTCTCTCCCTCTCTCTCTCCCTCCCTCCCTCCCCGCCCTCTCTCTCACCTCTCTCCTTCTCTGCCCATCTCCTTCTCTGTCTCTACTCCCTTCTCAACACCATTTCCCATGTCTCCAAATCAACCCTGTCCATGGCTGGTACCTTAGAGGGAGGGGATGTCTCAGCACTGACCCACTGAGATATCCCTCCTACCGCACTGTACTACTCTCTACAAAACATAAAGTTGGCTTTACAAAACATATCAAAGCTGACAAAGGGTGGAAGTGTGATGATTAATACCATCAACTTCCTAGCCACCTAGGAGACAAACCCCTAAGCATGCCTTTGAGGATAATCTACATTAGGTTAACCTGGGGCAAGCCTGTGGAGGACTGTGTAAGCTGAGTGAATTTAGACAGGAAGACCAGCCTGAGAAGTGAGTGGAACCATTTCATGAGCTGAGGATATCAACTAAATGAAACAAAGGGATCAAGCCAAGGGAGTATCTATGACTCTCCGCTCTGTGACTCAACGTGACCAGACGGTGCTCCTGCTGCCAGGACTCCCCCAGCAGGACCAAGGGTCTCCTCAAAGCATGAGGAAAGTAGACCCTTCCTTCCTCAAGTCGTGTATTCACAGTGTTTTGTTACAAAAGAAGAAAAATGACTAAATAGCTTAATCCTGGTGGTTGATAAATAAAAGTGTACTTTCAATCTAAGAGATTTAGATTAATTAATATAATACAAAAGATAAAATAAGACAATTCTTAAGTCTTAAAACTTCATTTTTCCTGGAGGAGTGTGAAATACTTTTACAGAACTGATGGTAATGTTATGAAGGAGAAGAAGAAGAAGAAGAAGAAGAAGAAGAAGAAGAAGAAGAAGAAGAAGAAGAAGGAGGAGGAGGAGGAGGAGGAGGAGGAGGAGGAGGAAGAGGAGGGGGAGAAGAAGAAGAAGAAGAAGACGACATTGGTGGTGGTGATGTGGTGGGGGTAATGGTATGGGTGGCTAAAATACAAGTCTCCATGGCTTCTTAAGCTTTTTATTCTATTATCTGCATAACTGCTGATAAGCTTAAGAACAAAAGTCCCCGAGTATAAATGATCCCATTGCTGCTTTTACACAAATAATCTTGCTTGAAAAATTAGTTCTCTGTTAAGTATTGATCACAGTGCCAACCTTGGTCTCTCACTGCATTCGAGGATTCATTAGGCTATCTTGACAAACTCGTGGAATTGACTCTGTGTGTGTGTGTGTGTGTGTGTGTGTGTGTGTGTGTGTGTGTGTGTGTTTATTGTTAATAAGTTTAATATTTCCTGGCAAGAGCTCCAGCCATGGATTTTGGTCAGTATGGAAATGCAGTTTTCCATTGAAACAATGAAGCACAATCTGGTTTCTGACTGGGTTTCTTATTCTAGGTACATTCTTTATTCAGAATCAACAAAAGGGGGTCAGAATACAAATGTACATAATCAAATTTTGCTTTAATTTTCAGGAGAGAGAAAGCTTGTACACTTGGCTGAATGCTTCAGTCATTTCCCAATATTCACAGGAAACTTAATGAGATTCCAACAATGAATGTGAAGATAATGGTCAACATAATTATGACTATTACGCCAATTATTTCTTTTCCACCTCCATGTGAGAGAATAAACATTATGTTGTTAGTAATTTTTAAATTGAATTCAGTCGGCAAACGCTCATTTAACAACGTCAAGAAAAAGACATTGCAGGCATAAGATGTGTTTACAGGGATAATCACTCCCTCAGCTTGAGAAGAAGAAGAAAAAAAACTACAGTGTTCCTATCTGACGGTTGTGTTAACCAACTACTTTGCACTGAATGCTCACAGTAAGGAGGTCACTGCTCGTCACATCTGAGAAAACATGGCCTTCACCGTGTGGGACCTGAGGCATCAGGAGAAAATTAGCCAGATCTTAATCTTCCTCCACTTCTAAAATTATTTTGAACTTCGCACATGTGTACAGTGTATTTTTATCATATCCGCCCACAGTTACCCCTTCGCTCCTCCCACTGAACTTATTCCCAACAACCCCTCGTCCCATGCCCCAGCCTTTTCTTTTTTAATCTTTACACAAGTCATTCTTCAAGATTTTGTTTTAAAACTGACTCTTTAGAACGAATCAGATCTGTCTAAAAGTGCCAGAAAGAAAGAACTGGAGACATTTAAAAGTCCTGTCATCGTTCCAAACGAAATGGCTGAGGTTGCCTGGAAGTGTTTGAGCTATCTAAACACCCACAGAACTTTACCACAGTTCTAGGGGTGAAGTAACCGCAGCAGTTGGACATTCTGCCGACAAAATGCCAGGCAATTGTTTTCTCTTGAGTTTTAAATTACTATTCACTTATCTGTTTTTGCTAAATGTTGGGTCCGCTGCTAAGCTTCAGACTTTGCTGAGCAAGCTTCGAACAGTAATGTTTGAAGAAAGAAATCAGAAAACTCTTCCTATGTGTGAGTGAAGACAACATTTCCTAACAGAAGGAGGATCATATTAAGAATAAAGTACGGCAGCTTGGCCCAACAACAAACTCCCAGCAATAAGACAGAAAGATTTAAACAGGGCCAAGAATCTGCCATGTTGAATATAAGACAAATGAGAGCGGGAGTTTCTGTTCCCTGTAATATTCGACCAGCCTTGGTAAGGGACTGGGGTAGGGTAGGGGGCAGATAGATCAACCTAGGAACAGGAAGTAGAATGGATATAGGTGGAAGAGGGTGCGGAATGGGAGGATCAAGGGGGAGGGACGAAAAGGATGGGGGAGGAGATATGGGAAGAGACACTTAAATTTAAGGGCCATTTGAAGGGTGATACGGAAACCTAATACAGTAGAGTCATTTACATATATGAAAGTGATCTAAAAGAAATCACCAAATAATGGAGGAAAGAGCCCCAACTGGGGTATTGGGTTTAGGTTACATCGAATTGAGTTGTTAGCCAAAGTGGTCCCTTGGGAACCCCTAAACAACCTAAGCTATTACCAAAACTGTAGGTAACTCTCCACCAAACTGATGGCGCGGCCCTGCTTCTAAGACAACACCTACACAGCTCCTTGAATACGGAGAGTTTCCCTGGTACCTACAAAGAACCTTCACCCCTATGCTACAGTGTCTTTGGTTTAAAAAAAAAAAAAAAAAAAAAAAAAGACACTGTACTCTATGAGAAGAGAAATGTGAACATCAACCCAGCCACAAACCCTTTGATATTCAAGGATGTCCTGCCTCTATGTGTGTGTCTGTGTGTCTGTGTGTGTGTGTCTCTGTGTGTGTATATGTCTGTGTATATGTGTCTCTGTGTTTGTCTGTGTTTGTCTGTGTGTGTGTCTGTATATATGTGTCTGTGTGTGTGTATATGTGTCTGTGTGTGTGTCTGTGTGTGTGTGTGTGTGTGTGTGTGTGTGTGTGTGTGTGTGTGTGTGTGGCTTCCTCAACCTCTCCCCACCTTAGCCTTTGAGACCGTGTCTTACTGGACCTGGAGCTCCCTAATTCTGACAGACTGACTGGCCAGCAAGGCCTGCGACTCCTTGTGTTCCCATCCCTGGAGCACTAGGATTACAATCCCGCAACTCCACACTCAGCTTTTTACAGGACATTACGGACCTGAACTCAGATCCTGGTGACTGCACACCAAGCGCTTTATCAGCTGAGTCATCTCCCAAAGCCGCTAGACCTCCGGGGTGGGGGGGGTTATTGGGAGGTTTTCTTTATTTGTTCAAATTTCTGATTTTTGTTTGTTTGGCTGGTTGGTTTGGTTTGGTTTGGTTGGTATATTAGTTAGGGTACCCATTGCTATGAAAAGACACCATGATCAAGACAATTCTTATAAAGAAAACCATTTAATTGGAGCTGGCTTACAGGTTCAGAAGTTCCGTCCATTATCATCAAGGTGGGAGCATAGCAGCTTCCAGGCAGGCATGGTGCTGGAGGAACTGAGAGTTCTACATCTTGTTTCAAAAGCAAACAGGAGAAAATTCACTTTCAGAGAGCTAGGAAGAGGTTTCAAAGCCCCCTCCCACAGTGACAAACTTCCTCCAATAGAGCCACACCTACCTCAACATGGCTACACCAACTCCAACAAGGCCACACCTCCTCATGTGCCAATCAATCCCTGAGCCAATCATATTCAAACAGCCACAGTTGGCTGGGGTTTGGTTTGGGATGTTTTTCTCTTTTTCTGAGGTAAAAGTTTCTATTGAGTTTATGATGAGATAAGACTACCAGAAACTTCAGTGTTTCTATGAACATCTTATCTATTAAAAAAAATAGCCACAGCCAGGATTAGGGGAACCCTCCGTGTCAAAAGCTGCACTCTAGGCTGAAGTCTTCCATATATTCCAACATTTTTAAAGGTTGACTAACTCTACTGACTGACTACAGAAGCCAGAAGCAAACAGTGCCTATGAAACACATCATAAGAAAAATTGAAGAAACTAGAAATATTTAATTAAATGACTTGGTTCAGAGATGGAATGGAAATGTCAGGATGTTTCCCATTGGAAGGGCTGTCATTTAGAAGGGCATCGTTTGTTCTGTATCACTCCAGAATACAAAGTACATAGACATGACCTTGTATGGGCAGAAAATTTCTAACACTCAGAGCAGCTGAATGTGAATGGGACTGGCTGTCAAACCATCACTGAGCCCTCAAAGATTTCTAGATCTCTCCATTGTTCTCAGCAACTCCCCGTATCCTGTGCAAGAGGCGTGATGGGAGCAGGCAGTCAGCTATGCGCCTGCCATATGTCTTAAGAATGACAAGTTATATACCACCCCACCACTCACGTGTTCTATAAAAAGTAGTATGATGCGGTGGGAGAGGGTGCCTTAGCTTGCCTATGCTGAGGGAGTCCCCCTGAAGTACAAGTCATATGACGAGTCTAGAATAGAATGACGTTTATTTGGGGGCATGAGAAGGCGGTGGTTGAGAAGGGAGTGGAGGCAGAGAAAGAGAGGGAACAGAGCAGGATACAGAGAGAGAGGAAGAAAGGAAGAGCAGAAGCCAGCCGGGAACAGAGAAAGGGAGAGGGGTCAGAGAGAGAGAAAATAGTCAGAGAGATCAACAGAACCCAAACAGTCATTTTATAGTAAACCAGGCTCCTGCTTTTCCACTGGCTCTCTCCACTGGCTGTTGCTAGGTAACTTTTGGCGGAGGCTAGAAGAAATGCTAAAAACCAGCATTCCCTGAGGACTACCAAAATGCCAGTCCACTCCAGGTCAGCATCCTTTTTTTTTTTTTTTTTTTTTGGGGGGGGGTTCTGCTTTGTTTTGTTCTGTTTCCTATTTGGAAGTATCTTGAGGTTCCTGGGGTTTTGCTGTCATGTGTTTGACATGAGGAACTCATAAGCTCCAATTGTCTTCCTGCCTTCACCTCCCGAGTTCCTAGGAATTCAGGGGCATACCACCACATTCTGCTATTATCTTTCTTTCGATAAACTCCATTGAATTCTAAATATTTTCCTGCATTATCTTGTGCCTCATTATAGCTCAGCTAAACCCAAACCTTTAGCAAACATGAGAAGTATTCAAATAATTCCCTGCGGCTCTACCTAGCTTCAATGCCTCCTCTGATAGCAAACTCAAATTTGTGCTAAGATGTACCTGATTGTGCTTCGCAACCTCCAACACACTAAATGAAGAGTTATGTGAGTTTTCATCCTTTTCCACATTTCTACCAGGACCGTGTGTGTGTGTGTGTGTGTGTGTGTGTGTGTGTGTGTGTGTGTAGTGGTTGCCCCTATGGGCCTTTCTGAAGTATATACACTTTTAAGTAATGCTCTCTAGGCAAAATTGTATCCAGAGAAAGATCAAGTATATGAAATAACAAAGACAACCACTATTGCTGATCTTTTCCTCTACTTCAAGACCCCAGGAAAGCATCCAGAGGCAGCTTCTCAGAAGATAGCACATGGCCTAGAGGTCTCCAAGTCCCCTACCTTGTTCTCTCCACTTTTCCTGGCAAGTCATCAGATAATGGGCGTATGTACTTGACACAGGACTATAGTTAGACCCTGCAGGGCAAAGGCAAGATAGCACCGGTCATCTTAACCTCCTGTTAATCCATACAAAGAATCAAACTAAATCATGTCTTTAATTTTGCAAATGAATAGAAGAGGAGAATACTTTTCTAAGAATAGATTTGTATAGTAAGTACAATCTGCAAAATGGCCCTGGACAACTTCGATCATAGTATTCAATTGAAGAAATACAAAGAAGAAAAGATGGACAGAAAAAGAGTCCTTCCTCCATACAAAGTTGTGATTCTAAAATGTGTTTTTAAAAATAAGAATCTTTCATAGTTAAGAAAATGTATAGTGTATATTGTATAGATGTATACTATATTTATATAATTCCATAATCTACACTTTTTTCTAAGCAAGGTCACAATAAGGTTTTTCTTATCTATTTTGAATGTAAATATAAGACTAAGAACAGCTTAGGGCTAAGAAATGGTCCTGCAGTTAAAAGTGCTTGCTGCTTTTGCAGAAGACCAGAATCCCAGCACCCACACTGTGATTCACAACTGCCTGCAGTTCCAGTTCCAGGGGAGTCCAGCACTATCTCCTCCTATACACATACAGTTCACATAAATTCACACAGACAAACATACATACTATAAAATGAATAGATAAATAAATAAATCTTTGGAAAAAAAACCTGTGTGTTTTAAATGCCTCACCACCACCACCATCATCATCGTGTCTAGTATATGAATGACAAAACTGAACCTCAAACTGCTTATTGTTCCCGGAGCATTTAAGACAGATCAGATGGTGCACTTGTCCATCATTTTAAGTGCTATATGCTCATAGCTTCATTATTCTGAGACCAGGCATTGTAAGTTCTAGTAGGTCCCGGAGTCAAGACCATTGGAAAGGGATAAGGGAAAGCAGCACATCCGATAGATAGAGCACCTCAGGCCCGTCAGAGGAAATGCCTAGCTGACAAGAGCACTTGGAGATGAGCCTTGTCATGTTGTCATAGCTCCTCATCCAAAAGCAAATGTACAACTTGACTGACCCAAGGTAAGTCTGGGGCAGCTTATCACAGAATATATGCTAGACCTATTTCTGTTAGCTTCTCCCCTAAGTTCAAGAAGATTACAGTCCATGCCACAGCTAGGAAAGGAAGTTGGAGACTTGCATGGTGAACCTAGTCATGATACAAACTAACAGAGACACTCAGGCTGCTATAGCAAAATACCGTGGAACAGTGACTTTAAATGACAGAAATGTATTTCTCACAATTTCGGAAGGCTGGGGATTGTGAAATCAAGGTATTGGTGTAGGTTCAGATGGAAATTTCAAATCCCCAAAATCTAAAAGGAAGTCCAGATCTTCAGAAATGGCCTCAACCTGGACTATAGGATTTCTTGAGGTTAGATAAAACCCAGCATTTCTCAGAAACTTATAAAGCTAGTTTCCCTCTATCAAAAAAAAATAAAAAAGCCATTTCCCTTACCTCTGACAAAAGGGACATTGACTACCTAGGTTTCCTCTTAGTATAGCAAAGCACATGCTGGCCTCTGGGCTCCTTCTGTATCACAGAGACCTGTTACACATTCAAACCCTTATGCCTCCCACCCTGCCCTAAACTCCCTCTCGCTCATGGGCTTCTCTCCCCTAGTCCCCTAGTCACTCACTCTCCTTATAACCCTGCTATTTCAATATTCTCTCTCTCTCTCTCTCTCTCTCTCTCTCTCTCTCTGTTTCCTGTCTCCCTTTCTCTATCTCTCTGCTCTGCTACCTGCCTCTCTCATGGTGAGACCCAGACTGATGGCCATATTCAGCTTACTTATTTTTCTCTCTGCTCTAGACTCATCTAGCTGCCTCTAGCTGTTCTTTCTCATATCTACAATAGAAACCTTCCCCTTAACCAGACCATGCAGCCATCATATTGTCGATTCATACAGTTGTAGATCTACTGTTGTGAAAAGTTGCGTCCTCATACAATCCTCTCTTCTTCTCAAATGTTGGTAGAGGACTGCCCATCCTCTAGCGTACTATTTATAAGGGTTCTGAATACTCATGATCAGTCCCTGTTCCCAAAACTACCACCCTAAGGAATTGGATTTTAACATGAATTTCAGGGGTCAGGGATACTCAAATTGAGACCACAGTATGCAGTGTTGGTCAAAACCCTTGCCTGAATCCCTACTTGTTTTTCATTTACATTTGAGAAAGTTTGAACTTACTGTAAAAACTGTCAATTCTAGTCATCTTCCTCAATAGCACAAATAATAGACACAAATCATAAGCTCTGAGGAGGTTAAGGGAGGCGGAGGTCTTCCTTCAGTCAAGGAAGGAAGCGTTCAACAGCCCTTGTGGGAGCAGAGCAGACAGGCTTTACTGAGGATCATCACAGTGAATTCAGGAGGGGCCTCAACGAGATGCAGGAATGAGATAGGGCCCCACTCCAAATACAGTCTGCTCAAGTGGAAATTTATAGCCAGGGAGCAGGAAGAGGTCAGCGGCTGGAAAAGTACTAAGACGCTGCTGCATCAGGAGTAAGGATGATTCTGGGTAAACAGATCTAATCAGATTCCAGATGCAGACAAGCTAGGCTAATGAAGTCTCATCCTAAAGGATTGGACTGCAAGCAGATATCAAGGTGATCAGATACCTGGAGCCAGGGCCTCTTGATAAATTGGCTTACCAGGTTTTCTGCTACAGCTGGGTTTTGCATGGAAGTGTGAATGGATTGAGACACTTGTGCTTGGGTGAAGAAAAGAATCTTGGTCACAGTCAAGCTGGTCTCCATGAACGAGCGATCCCTAGGAAAGCCATCATGAGACACCAACTAGCAAAAGGTCCCTCTCAGATAGAAGCACCCCTGTCTTGAGAAAAACAAAACTGAATTGAAAGGTGAAATATTCAGAAAGAGACTAGCAGGGAATAATGGTTAATATTTAAAAGCAAGCATTCTTCTTGTCTAAACACCAGGGATGAAGATTTCACCAGCTTCCAACATTCCTATGGATTTGGGAAGTAGATACTAAGATGTAAAGAGTTTGAGAGTCATGCAGAGACATCCCATCTGCGGGAGGTGGGGCTCATGAATATGGATGAGCAGTCAGAAACATCTGAAAAATACAAATGAGAGCTCCCTCCTTAAACCTGGGAAAGTAGAAAGCAGCATAAAAAGATTCTTGGGGCCTGATAAGCAGCCAATCCCTAATTAAGCAAATGTAACAAAAGAGCAATTGAAGAATGGAAAAATACAGAACACAGAGAACTGACCCTCTGGCTCGCAGCATTCCACATGAGTGAGCTGTGACATCACAGCACTAGGGTTAATTGGCTAATGGGTTACCACAAGGATAGCATTTATATGGGCATATTTTCTAAATAAAAATGGGTAGGAACCAAAAGGCAGCAAGTGGTTTAAATATCTTTGTTTTCTCTAATCCAGTTAAGAGTATTTTTTAAAATATTTCTTTCAGTTAAAAAAATCTGTATTTTATACAATAAATTTTCTTTTCTGAAAAGCTGTCTTTAATGTTTGAGGACTGGTGGCTTTTATATACTCATTTATTCAGCAAACACTCATTCGTGTCCCCTCTGAGCTAGGCACTGGCTATATAATAGCGCTCATCTTAGTCTCTTCAGATCAAGTTAATAGCAGCAATAAAAACTTGCTCCCCCAGTTTCTAGAAAGTCCCAGATCAAAGCATCAATAGATTGATGCCTAATTCACTTTCTGGGGCATGCTTACCGCCTTCCATCCATAATCTCACAGAGTCAAAGGGCTAAAGGGTCTCTTTTGAATTTAAAATAAATTATTATTAAAATAACTAAAATAAATTAATATAAAATAGGAGGCCACTAATCTCACTCACAAAAGTCCCAATCACAGGACATAACTAATAACCAGAGACCATGGCTCATCACACAGTCCCTTTAGAAGCTGTATGATTTGAACACAGGACCAGGGAGGTACAAAAACTATTCAGTCCATTCAACTGCCATCAAATGAGCACCTATGTGCAACTTATATACTAAGACTCTTACTAGACTCAAAGGTTTTGTTGACTTTCCCACATTCTGAAGCCAGGAATGGTATTCCCTCCTATAATACAAGCATTCAGGAGGCTGACAAAAAAGTATTACCATGAGTTCAAGACCACCCTGATCTATACAATAGTGCTAGGACCAGGGCTACATAGTAAGACATTTTCAAAATAAAACTTTAAAACAAACAAACAAAAACCCACAAAGTTATCGTATTTAAGGAGCCAGATGGATTTAAAGTTTGCTTCCAAAGTCCCTGATTTTGCCATGTTCTGAAGTGCTTCACAAATAAGAAGGATGGTCTGGCTAACTCTACCCTGTACAGGGAGCCATAATGCTAGCAGAGGCAGCTGTGTGTTTGTAATTTTGACAGAGCTCTGTGTAATCGCTTTGAAACCTTAAGCACTGAAATTATTAAGCTTGAAGGGCTGAGGATGTAACTCAGTTGATAGAGTGTTTCGGTAGCTCATACCAGGCCTTGTTTCCAATTCCTGTACTTCTTTTCTGTCTTAGAGTTCTGTTGCTGTGAAGAGACGCCATAACCACAAGAACCTTTATAAAGGAAAGCATTCAGTCAGGGCTTACAGTTCAGAGGTAGTGTCCACTTTGCTCAGAGCAGGAAACGCGGCAGCAAGCAAGCAGACATGGTAGCTGGGAATCCCACACCCAAATCCACAGGCTTTGGGAAGAGAGAAGCACTGGACCTGGCTTGGGTTTTTGAACCTCAAGTGCCCCCCCCCCCAACCTCAATGATACACTTCCTCCAACAATTCTTTCCAATAGTGACACTCCCTGATGACCAAGCATTCAAATCCATGAGCCTTTGGGAGGCCATTCTCATTCAAACCACCACAACCATATAACCTAAGTGTGGAGACACACACTTGTAATCCCAACACTCAGAAGACAGAGGCAGGGGATCAGAAGTCCAAGGTTATTCTTAGCTACCTAACAAGTTCAAGGCCAGGAGGGTACATGTCTTACCATGCTTAACATGCACAAGATGCTTTGCTAAGATGCTGAATTTAGTAAAGGTCAGTTACTATTCTAACCTATGGTAGACAGAGACTCCAATAGAGATCTTAGAAAGCCTGCATAACAGTAAGTCTAAGCAATGGAGTAGGCCACTAGATTATTTTATTCCTTTGCAAAAGTTTCTGCCTGGAATTGCAATGTTTTCTAGGTATAATTTTCATAGACTATAAACTCAGGTAGAACAAAGATATAATTTTGGTTTTTAAGTTGATTTTAAATTCAATTTTTTCAATGAACAGACTTCTCCCTTTTTCTTTCTCAAGTTCATTCACTCCCAGGTAAAAGGAGGAGAAATTGATCAATGTCTTGGCTTAACCTGAGCTTTACAAATCTTAGTCCTTTAGGATCTCGTCTTCCCTCTGGGGTCCACAGAATCTTAGCACTTGATCCTTCAAAATGCTTTGTCTCCAAATGACTGCCTCCATCATGTGCCTGTAGCTCAAATGTTGAACCTTGGCTTTTTCTTCCTTTACATTTCTGAGGTTAGAAACCTGATCCTGTGAATAGAGAGAAACTCAGAAGACCTCCCTGCTGCTTAGATAGTGGAAAAGGGGAAACAGTCCCTCTGTGTTAGAGCAGAGGCCTTCTTTAATTCACTTGGTGGGAGACAACCAAGGGTCAGGGGATTGCATGGATGTTAGGATTGAGATGAGATGCGAAGCAGAGCCCTGGAGATGTGAAGAGTGGAAGCACCCACCCAGCCCAGGCTCCTCCTTTTCCTGCTGGCTGCCTTTCTCTAGCACTCAGTGACTTCTCATGTCTGCTCCACCCTTCCCTTTCTCTCTGCTTTCTCAATCTGCCCCAAACACCTCTCCCACATCCACTCAACAGGACTTTACAGCTCAAACCCTGCCTCTCTCTCTCTCTCTCTCTCTCTCTCTCTCTCTCTCTCTCTCTCTCTCTCTCCTCTCTCCTCTCTCCTCTCTCCTCTCTCTCTCTCTCTCCCTCCCCAGGAATAATCTGCCTGGGGTGGTTCATCTGTGGAACAGTCATGGCTCAAAGACTTGTCAATCAGGTTCCATTTCCAGTTCAACCAGCAATTACAATTGATACCCTGAAGCATACCAATAGTAATCTCCTCCTCCTCTTCCTCCTCCTCTTTCTCTTCCTCCTCTTCCTCCTCTTCTTCCTCCTCTTCTTTCTCCTCTTCCTCTTCCTCTTCCTCCTCCTCTTCTTCCTCCTCTTCCTTCTCCTCTTCTTCCTCCTCTTCCTCTTCCTCCTCCTTCTTCTTTTTATCCTTGAATTCTATTTACAAGTATTTTATTTTACTTTTTCAATAATTTATTTTTTAATCACTTTACATCCCAATCACAGCACCCCTCCCCTCTCAGTCTCACCCTTACAAATCTCTCACCCCATTAACCCCTCCCTCTGAGAAGGGAAGGACCGATTGGATACCACCCCACCCTGGGACATCTAGTCCCAGTAGGTCTAGGAACAGACCCAACCAGGCAGTTCAGAGAGGGGAGAGGGGATCCAATGGCAAGCAACAGAGACCAAGGCAGCCCCTCCCCCCTCTACTTGTTAGGGGACCCACATGAAGACCAAGTTGCCCATTTGCTACAAATGTATGGGGGGTCTATCTCCTGCATGTTCTCTGGTTGGTGGCCCAGACTCTGAGCCCCAGTGGTCCTAGGTTAATTGACTCTGAAGGGCTTCTTGTGGTTTTCTTGACCCCTGTAGCTTGCACAATACTATCCCCAACTCTTCCACAGGACTCCCCAAGCTCCACCCATTGCTCTCTCACCTGAAGTCTCTTGGGAGACCATAGGCTAGGTTCCTGTCTGCAAGCATCATTAGTAGTGTATCATTAGTAGTGCCAAGGGTTGGCTCTCTCACATAAGATGGGGCTCAAGTTGGGATAGTTGGTTGGCTGTTCCCCCAATCTCTGTTCCATCTTTATCCCTGTACATCCTGTAGGCAAGAGAAATTTTGGGTTAAAGGTTTTTGCAGATGGATTGATGCCCGCTCCCCACCTCAGCCCCCACCCCCAGCCCCAAGTTCTGCCTGGCTATTGGAAGTGGTCACTTCAGTCTCTATATCACCCTCTGGTAAGAATTTCAGCTGGGTTGCCCCATAGACTCCCTGTATCCTCCCAGTCCCAGGGCTTTCACTAGTCACCAGAGATGCCCCCCACTGATTTTCCATCCCCTTTCTCCCCAGACCTGATCCCCATTCCCCTTACTTCCTCTCCCACTCTGTTCTCTCTCTCCATCCACCATGGATGTCTATTTAATTTCTCCTTCTGAGTAGGATTCCTGCATGCTCCCTTGGGACCACCTTATTACCCAGTTTCTTTGTGTCTATGGATTGTAGTGTAGTTTTATAGCTAATGGCCACTTATAAGTGAATAAGTAACATACATGTCTTTCTGACTCTGGGTTACCTCACTCAAGATGATATTCTCAAGTTCCATCCATTTGCCTGCAAAATTAATGGCATATTTGTTTTGAAAAGCTAGATAATATTCCATTGTGCAGATGTACCACATTTTCTTTATCCATTCTTCAGTTGAGGAACATCTAGGTTGTTTCCAATTTCTGGATATTAAGAATAAGTCTGCTATGAACATAATTGAACAAGTGTCCCTGTGGTATAATGGGGCATTTTTTAGGTATATGCCCCAGAGTGGTATAGTTGGATCTTGAAGTAGAACTATTCCCAGTTTCCTGAGAAGCTGCCAAGTGGTTGTACAAGTGTACACTCACACCAGCAATGTTCTCAGGGTTGTTTTGATTTGGATTTCCCTGATGACCAAGAATATTGAACATTTCTTTAAGTGCTTCTTGGCCATTTGAGATTTTTCTCATCTGAATTCTCTGTTTAGCTCTGCACCTCATTTTTATTGGTTTAATTGGTCTAATGGCCTCAGTTCTTTATAAATTTTTAATATGATCTCTCTGTCAGATGTAGGGCTGGTGAAGAGCCTTTCCCAATCTCTAGGTTGTCAATTTGGCCTATTGATGGTGTCCTTTGCCTTACTGAAGCTTTTCAGTTTCTTTGAGGTCCCATTTATGAGTTGTTGATCTTAGAGCCTGAGCCATTAGTATTCTGTTCAAGAAGTTGTCTCCTGTACCAATGCACCCAAGGCTTGTCCCCACATTCTCTTCTATTAAATTTAGTGTATCTTGTTTTACATATATAATTTGAGGTCTTTGATCCACTTGGACTTGAGTTTTGTGCAAATTGATAAATATGGATCTATTTGCATTCTTCTACATCCAGTTAGACCAGCACAATTTGTTCAAGGAGCTTTATTTTTTCAATTGTATTGTTTTTGCATTTTTTTGTCAAAAATCAAGTGTCCATGAGTGTGTGTGTTTATTTCTGTGTCTTTGATTCCATTCTATTGATCATCCTCTCTGTCTCTGTACTAATGCAGCTTTTATTGCTGTTGCTCTGTAGAACACCTTGAGATGGAGGATGGTGATACTTCCAGTTCTTTTATTGCTCAGGATCGTTTTAGCTATGGGTTTCTTTTGATAATTGCTCTTCAAGGTCTGTGAAGAAATGCGTTGGGATTTTGATGGTAATTGCGTTGAATCTAGAGATAGCTTTTGGTAAGAAAGCCATTTTCACTGTGTTAATCTGAGCGATTCATGGGCATGGGCAACCTTTCCATCTTCTGAGATCTTCCTCAATTTCTTTCTTCAGAGACTTGAAGTTTTTGTCATACAGGCCTTTCACTTGCTTGGTTAGAGTTTCACCAAGATATTTCATAGTATTTGTGGCTATTATAAAGAATGTTCTTTCCCTAATTTTTTCTCAACCCATTTATCATTTGTATAAAGGAGGGCTGCTGTTTTTTTTTTAAGTTAATTTTGGATGTAGCTACTTTTGCTGAAGGTGTTTATCAGCTATAGGAGTTCTCTGGTAGAATTTTTAGGGTCACTATGTACAGTATCATACCATCCACAAATAGTAATACTTTGATTTCTTTCTCTCCAATTTGTACCCCCTTGATCTCCTTTTGTTTTCTGATTTCTCTGGCTAGAACTTCAAGTTCTACATTGAAAAGGTAGGGAGAGAATAGGCAGCCTTGTCTTATTCCTGGTTTTAGTGGAATTCCTTTATGTGTCTCTCTGTTTTGTTTGATATTGGCTATTGGCTTGCTGTATAATTTTAGGTATGTACCTTGTATCCCTGACCTCTCTAAGACTTTTATCATGAAGGGGTGTTGGATTTGACAAAGGCTTTTTCAGCATCAAATGTTCAATTTTCATGAGTTTATAGGCTTTCTGTTGTTTCTTTGACTTGGGAATGAAAGGTATCTTGTTGTTTGTTAAATATTTAACAAAAAAAAAAAATTAGCTTTCTTATTTACAAGAAAAATGGTTTGGCCAGACTTTGGGGAAAAAACAGCTTCAAGATCCCAAATAGAAGTTTCCTAGAAAAACAATGGGATCATGGAACCATCTCTGCACACCATTTCCATGTACCAGTGTTTGATTCGGTACTTCTGGTGGTTGAACTCGGGGCCTTACACACCTCCAGCAGGTACTCTACCACTGAGCTCTGCCCAGCTCTTTTGCTTGTGTTTTCTATGAAATCCACACTAAGAAGAGATCACTTTATGGGTAAACATGGTTAAAGCTTTATTGTATAACCCTTTCAGAATAAGAATGTTTCCCCCTGGCGGAGAGGAGCTGATACTAAAATATAGTTCCCTAATTGGTTCTTGATTTGGTCAATAAATAATGTCAGAGCCAATTGCTGGGTGAAGGGGAAGAGGTGGGATTTCTGGGTCCCAGAAGGAAGAGAGGGATGCAGGGAAAGGGGAGGGCTTTTCAGCGGGCTTTGGAATGAGAGGCATGCAACAACCATGTAAGATCCTGGGTGGTTGGAAACGGAGGTCTCTGCCACCAACAGATGGCTGATTTGCTGGCTGATAAGGTTAGGGCAGGAAATTCTTTGCCGTGCATTTGAGTTATCTGGAAAGTTTTAACAAAAGAAAGCAATCTAGAGTTTTTCTTCCACAGATCTAAGGTGAGCAGGGGAAAGAGAGAAGACAGGGTGGTTGTTGGTGCCTTGGCAAAGCTAGCCCAGGAATAGGCAAATTGGGAGTCAGGCCTGTGGCAGCCAATCTCAAGACTAAACCAGAGAGGTCAGAGCTTGGACTGAACTCCTGGGAAAGGCACCAGCTGGCGATTGGTGGAGCTAAGTCAGGAGAAAAGGCTAGTGGTAGTGTGATCTTGGAACTAAGCGGAGAGCGCAGCCCCAGGCAAAAGACCAAGCGTGTTTTTAAAATTACACACAACATCACCCTTCTTTGAATGGACTAGGGCACTGTGACTTGTAAGCTATCACAGCAGGTCACTGGAAGATGACGGGGTGACATCAAAGAGGGATGTGCAGGGTCAAGAGACTCTCAAGTCAGTGTAAGATTTTATTTCAAAATGTATTCCAGCTTGAGAGGAAAGGCTTAAAATCTTTCAATGATGGGATTTGGGATATTTGAAATGTAGTATATTTGGTGGAGACTTATCTGTGGGAAGTAAAAAAAACCAGGCTAACTCCTGTGTGTGATAATAAAAGGAAATAAAGCTTCAAGAAGTTTCACGGATTTTAATGAGTCCTTTCTGGGTACTCTGAGACAACATTAATTTTGCTGATAGATTTGTAATCAATGAAGAAGATGATGATATATATATGATAATTTTTATCTTAAATGCAACTGATAGCAAATGAAATGGCAATAAGAAACATTCAAGAGATGTAGAACAAGGGAGACAAAATGTAATCAGATTCTGGTGACATTTTCTCTTTACTATTATTTAAGGTCCATGAAATAACAACAGTAGCACATGGAGGCTTTTAAAAGCTTCACATTGGGCCTCTCTTAAAAGGTAAACATTTCCTTATAAAATGTATCTCAGAATCTTCCAAAGAGAGCATGTTTTAAAAAATGTTTGATGGCAGTTGAACCAGGAAAGAAGGGAGAAAGGAGGACACCGTGGGGACAGGCTGGGGACAGGCATACGTTGGCTCTGAATACCCAGCTCACCTGTAACCTGATTTTCATCATTTCTTTAGTGTTAACTGCTAATTGAGTGATTTTTTTTAAATACAGTGATACGCAGTGTTCAGGATCAAACCCGGGGCTTTAAACATAGCAGGCAAGTACTATGCAGCCCTTTATCCGTAAGTTTTGCTTCTTAGTTTTTTGGTTTTTTCTTTTTTAACTAGTGATTAAGTACACAGTAAGGATTTCCAAACCAGAAAAAGAAAGTTAGTTGGTGAAGAAAGAGACATGGGAAACCTGGAAAGCAGACGCTACCTTGAGGGGAGAGATAAAACCGCTCGCCGATGAGGATGCATAAGTTGGTGGAGCTCATCTGGGGAACGCAGCTGCTGGAACATATTTTCCCGTGCTTTAGAGCTGGTCTCTCCATTTTCATCATCATGTTTTCCATCTGTAAAGATGATTAGAGAAAGTGTATTGCAAGATGGCCACCATTTGCCATCTGTGTGTAACGGCCACTGTCGCTAGTGAACGCCAACACTTCAGCAGCCTACTCAGCTGGAAGGCATTCTGCCGCACCAATCTGCACCACTGGGAGATGAGGCCGAGGTCAGGTGAGCAGAGGAACTGAACAAAACTGGGGAATAATGGGCTACTGAGCAGCGGTCCGATCTGGAGTCTTTTAAAACCTAAACGGCAATTGAGTGTGGAATGCCCTTGTGTGAAAAGGACATCTTTAACATAGGATCCTACACTTGTGTGGAAATGTGAGTTCTTGAAAACTTGTAAGACTCATGGGATGGCTCCATTGGGGGAAACCCCAAGCCGGACAGCCTGAGTTCAATCCCCAGAACCCATGGAAAGAGAAGCAGCTCCCACAAGGAGACTCTGACCTCCTCACTTCCATGCATGTAACACATACAAACTCATATACTAAATACGTAAATAAGAGTATGACAAGCCAGGCGGTGGTGGCACACGCCTTTAATCCCAGCACATGGGAGGCAGAGGCAGGCAGATTTCTGAGTTCGAGGCCAGCCTGGTCTACAAAGTGAGTTCCAGGACAGCCAGGGCTACTCAGAGAAACCCTGTCTCGAAAAAACAAAAAACAAAAGGAAATTAAAAAAACAACAACAACAAAAAAGAGTATGACAAAATTTTTAAACTAAATGCTTTCTTTTCCTCTTATAAGCTATGTCCATAATTGCCATCAAAACGGAAATACAACCAAATAATAATAACTACACTTAGTCATCCCGTGGGATTACGGGCTGCAGATGTGGTGAGCTGATTCATTGGCTGCAAGATGACCACAGAGGGGTGAGCAGCATGCAGATGAAATGCTGGCTTTGTTCTGCCTGCATTCATGGGTAACTCTTCACAATGACTGATGTAAAGGCTAGGAGCATCTGAAATCAAGGACTAGGAGCACGGACTAGGAAGGAACCAGGCAAGCTGTAGTCTCTGTCAACACATTTCAAACTGTGCTGAGCTAGAAGCTGAATATGCGTGCTACAAGATTAGCTGCAAATCAACACACCACAACTGGTGCCTTTTCTCCAGATCAAAACAAACACTGAGAAATGAAAAGAGAGATCCGTCCACAATAGCTTCACAATGATAAAATACCCAGGAATGTGCATAATCAGCTAGATGGAAATCTTTTAAAATGACAAAATTGGAAGACAGAAAAAGACTTCACAAGCTCCTGGGTTGGCTGAGTCAATATTGTAAAAATGACTATATTACAGTATCAGAAAAGAATCCACAGATTCAACATACTACCCAAGACAATTCTTAGGACTAGAAAAAAGTTCTAAAATTCACATCTTCAAGAAGCTGCTACATAGACAAAGCAATCTTTAATGTTAAAGATGGATCTCAGCTGAAAGCCACAGTAACAAAACAGACACATAGAACAATGGACTATGCTAGACCTAGATCTCAGTACAAACTTACTCATCTATGGGAATGCACCGAAGTGTCAAAAACATTTTAGCTTCCTCAAACTCGAGCTGGGAGAAACAAATGTCCACATATAAATGTAACTAGATCCATAGGACTCCCTATTTAAGAAAAATCAATCCAAAATGAAGAGGGAAAAAAACCACCTTAAAGGCCTGAATCCTTAAACCTACTAGAAGAAAGCAGATATACTTGAAGACTTTCTTAGGTGCGGACTTTCTGGAAAGGACTCTGGCAGCACAGAAGATAATCCCAAGAGTTGTATCCAGGTTAGATTTTTGTCAACTTGACACAAACTAGACTCAAAAGGGAAAAGGAACCTCGTTCAAGGGACTGTCTTCATCAAAGACTTTGCCCTGGGGCCAACCGGAGCAAGCGGAGCGATCAGAGAGGGGGGGGGGCCGACTGCAGCGAGGAGGACCGCTGGAGCAAGCGGGCCGGGCCGTACGCGAGGAGGGGGGGGGGCGGCTGGCCGGAGCGGAATTCTTGACTGCTAACTGATACAGGAAGGACAAGCTCCCTGGGGGAAAGTGCTACCCTTGGGCAGGTGGAACAAAAGAATCAGGCTGAGCAAGCTATGAGAAGGAAGCCAATAAGCAGAACTTATGGCTTCACATCAGTTCTTAGGTGTTTGATTGCGAACCAAGCCTTTACCGACTAAGCCATCTCTCCAGCCCCTGCATCCGCTCTTACCTCCCCGTTTCTGTCTTGAGCTCCTGCCCTAACTTCCCTAGTGATGGAGTGTGGCCTGAGAGTTGTAAGACGATATAAACCTTTTCTTCCACAATTTGCTCTTGGTTCTATTGTTTTATCACCTCATTGGAAGCCTGAGCTAAGCCAAGCTGGCAAATAGGATCCACGAAATTAAAGAGTTTCTGCAAGGCAAAGGAAACAATCAGTACAATGAAGAGATACACTCTAAGTGGGTTTATAATTACAAGTCTACAAATAATTTCAAAAGCTCAATAGCAAACAAATCATCTGGTCAATAAATGGGCTAATGAACTGGACAGGAAATTTCCAGAGAAAGAAATTAAAAAGGCCAATAAATATCTGGAAGGGTATTCAACATCCTTAGCCATGAGGGAAGCACAAATTCAAACTGCCTTGAGAGTTCAACTTACCACAGTCAGAATGACTTTCATCAAGAAAACTGATGACAGCCTGCCAAAGTACTGAGACTAAATGGCTGGCTGTTGAATGCCAGCCGTAAATGAGTCCTCTCTGTCGCCTCTACCAAGGCTCAGGGGACATCATGGAAGATGGGGCAGAAAGAACCTGAGAGTCAGGAGTGAGGGAAGCCATGGTCGAAGTTCTGAGTTCTGAACAGCACAGCAATGTGGTTGTGTGTGCACAAGTTCCACACAGAGCTGACCCATCGGTACCCCGACACAGAAGGGGGAGAGACTATGTCCCCCACCACCACCCCCAATTTCCTGAGAATTTCTATGTGGTTAAAGGTGATTCATGAGGAAAAGACATTTTCATTTGTGGTACGGAACTTTGTCTCAAGGTAAACAGTCCCTTACCCATGCTCCTCCAATCCTGTTGGCATGGGAGCGGCTCAGGCAGAATATGGCAGGTGATAGCTCAGGATGATTGACAGGGAAGTAGACAAAATAGCACACAGGGTTGGTACCTGCCCAGCTCTAGTACTTTAAGGGTTATTATAAATATAAAGGTTTTGTTTCTTTCATTGGGAACTAAATGACCTAAGGTAGATTAGAAACCTAAGTAATATTTACCACAACACACACACCTTCCACCTACCTACCCTTGGTGGAATTTGCCTAGCCCATTGGACTAATTCATCCTTCTCACATCTGTTAGCGGTTTCTTGGTGCCAGCTACAGTTCTCATTCTGCTCCTGCTCTGGCTAACATCATAGTCTCAACCCTTAGTCTCCTGGGGATCTCTAAACACCAGGCGACACAGAGAAACTTTGATTTACCCCTCTCAAAACTCCTCTTCCTAGACTTGAGTGTTAAAAGAAGCGCTTTCGCCACATGCATATCTCTCCCCCAGTAGGAAAGAAAAATCCCTTGCTTGCCTACAACTTTCTAAACACATTATGTTTCTTTAAGAAAAACTGTTGGACAAGGGTACAGAGTCAGTTTTCCCACTTTGCAAAATCTTATCTATTTTTTTCAGTTCTAAGGTTGAACTGAAAGGCTCTCGCATGTTGAGCTACACCCTCAGCCTTTGTTTGGATATTTGTTTTAACAAAGGTTCTCAATACAATCTCCACAATGGCCTTGAACTTTTTATCCACTTGCCTCAGCCTCCCAAGTAGTTGAACTTATAGGCCTATGTCACCAGGCCTTGGGTTTCTTTGCACATCCTGCATGGGCAGTTTTTATTAATACATAATGAATCAACTAATACAGCTCACACCAGCATTTGCTACTCACTCATCTGAGCCCTTGAAGGGCCTTTAACATCTTGTCTAATGAGCTGCTTATATTTCCAGTTCTTCAAGATAGTTTTTAAAAAAATAGAAAACAATTGTTAAGGAATGAATGATAAAATGACTTTATGTGCCTTATATTCAAAACAAAATGAATTGGCTGTGCATGGTAGTGCTTGCTTTCAATCCCAGCACTCTGTGGCAGAGGCAGACCCAGTTCAAGGCCAGTTTGGATAATGCAGTGAGTTCCAGGCCAAGCAGGACTATATACAGAGACACCGCCTCAAAACGAAAAGAAAAAAAGATAAAGTAGATACATAAGCAAACATGAAAAATAAAAGTATCAACAATAACTTAGACATCTCAGTTGTTTTCTGCGCAAATCACTGCTGTTTAGAGAAAAACACGACACTGGTACAAATAAGATAGGACTGTGTCAGGTTAGCTTGACACAGAAAGCCTTGAGGGTGTGGACGTCACACAAAAATATTCAAACAAACAACTTGGAAACACCAACACCCAAATCTATACCACATGCTAAATTCAGGCTGCTCTACATTGGCCAATGAGCAATTGTACATTTCCTCTTCAGGAGGCTATTTGCCTCCAGCTGCTTACCACAGCAGCTTTCCAAGCAACCGTGTTTATTTGGGAAAATACTTCTATAATTGTTCATAAATTTTTCAACCAGGATTATATATAAACTGGGGGGGGGGCGCTCACAGGCAAACTTGCACAGGCAAAACGAGGCTGTTTTGAAGAGTGAGCATGGTAGCACACATCTGTAATGAGATAGAGGTATAAGGACTGTCAAGGTATTCACAGCCAGCCTGGGCTACATTGGGAGCCCACAGCCAAGGCTGGGGTACATAGTGGAATTTTGGCTCAAAACAAAATAAAGCACCACACAAGGACACAGAAGAATCCCATAGTGGTTAGGTCTGTCCGCCGAAGAGCCTGAAAATGAAAATCTTTTCTAGACCCTATTCATCAAACGTCTCTTTGCTGAATTCTGATGGGCTCCAAGAAGTTGCCATGAACAAACCAAACAAGGAGCCTGTCTGCATGGCGCTAGCCCCTCAGTAAGAGACAGAAGCAATGGAAAGGAAGCAACGCCACTATGGCGCCTAGGACCAATGAGGAAGTGAACAGGTAGGATGAGTAAATACAAATGAGGTACCACCTTGGAGACGGAGTTTTCAGCGGATCCTCTCTGGGGATAGGAGGTAAACTGAGATGTCAAGAAGGAGAGGGACCCAGATGCACAAGGAGCTGGCAGAAGGATGTCATCGAGTGCAGGCGGGAAGAGAGCCAATGAGTAGGAGACGCTAAGCAGAACTTGTTCCAAACATGGACTGGTGAGAGACTGAGGGCAAGACGCAGGAAATGAGGTTGAGGAGGGGAGCAAGACTGGACTTCCACTGGCTGAAAGGATTCACACCAGCATGCAAGTGAGATGTGATATAAGTGTCTGAGAGAAACCTAGTGAGAAAAGCAAAGCAGGGTGCCGCTTCCTGGGTGGGGCTCCACACTCTGTGGCCACTGTGACTCTCCTGTACGCAGACTCCAGGCTCACCTTGCAGGCAGGTGCTGCTGGCTCAGTTTCCATGGGCCTGTGATGGTCTCAGCATCAAAGTCAGTGTACTGAGTTTTATTTACGATGCTGAACCCCCATTGCAACCTCTATTCACATATTTCTGCTAGAAGAGAAAGAAAGGACCCATAAGAAAAACTTCTGATCAAGTAAACAGAATTCCTGGACTGGCATCTTCCAGTGGGGGGAGAGGACTGACCTGGTCGAGAGACCATCTTCTAAGAAGTCCTTGCCTTAAGCCATGCTGAAGAGATGGGCAGAATAATTTCCCCTTTAATGACATACTGTACTTTTTATCCCAAAATCCCTGCCCTTTAAATTCAGCTTCCCATAGGGCGCAGATGTGCTTGCTTGCAAGTCTGCACACTTTTCTGAATTATTCATGAAAATATAACTTTTTCCTTTCTCCTACTCTCTTTTTCTAAGCATGCTTTCTCTAACACTCTGGGCTTCCCCAACAACTTGGGTTTTCTCACTCTTTCCTTAAGGCCTCCCTCCCCACTGTGTGGCTGCTTGTATTCTCTGTGTCTGTCCTCCATGCTGGGTTACACAGCATGTCTTCTTTACTTCTCTTGTCTCCTTCAGAGAGCTGTTCAGAGACCCAGCTGACCCTAGGAACTTTCCTTTTTTAATAATATTTTACTTGTTGAGGCTACAATATGATTACATTTCCCCCTTTTCTTTGCTTGCTCCAAACACATGTACCTCCACCTTGTTCTCTTTCAAATTCAAGATCTTTTTCTTTAATTGTTGTTGTTGTTGGTGGTGGTGGTGGTGGTGGTGTGTGTGTGTGCGCGTGCGTGCGTGCATGCGTGTGTGTGCACGTGTGTGTGTGTGTGTGTGTGTGTGTGTGTGTGTGTGTGTGTGTGTTTCTAAATATAAAATACAACCTGATTAGTCTTTCTAATGTTACTGTATACACATACATTTTCAGGACGGACCATTTGGTATTAGATAACCAACTAGTGTGCTCTTCCCTGGGGAAGACTTTCTTCTGCTGTTGGCATTCCTTAGTTGCTTGTGTTGTTTGTCAAGAGTTGAGGTGTCAGGATCTTTCCTTATTCCATATTAGCATATCTGTTAGTGTCATCCTCATTCAGGTCATGGTTAGACAGCCATGACATTTCTAGCTAACACAGTCTCATAGAAAACTTCCTGTTCCTCTAGGTCTTGGACCCTCTTCACCACTCCATCCCTGATATCCCCCAAGCCCTGGGTGTAGGAGTTGTTTGCAGATATACCCACTGGAACTGGCTTCCACAACTCTGCCACTCCATCCCTGATATCCCCCAAGCCCTGGGTGTAGGAGTTGTTTGTAGATATACCCACTGGGTGTAGGAGTTGTTTATAGATATACCCACTGGGACTGGCTTCCATAACTCTGCATTTTGATTGGTTGTAGTTTTCTGTAATGGTCTCTGTCTGTTGCAAAGTTTCCTTGATAAGGGGTAAAAACAATATTTATCAATGGATATAAGGACAAATATTTAGAATGTAGCTAAGGATTACACTGGTTTAAAGTGGTGGTTGTAGGTTCTTTCCAAAATCTGAGACCTCACTATCCTTGGATAGCATGCTACCTTTCTAGTACCAGGCATGGCTTACCTCTTGTTGAATGGGACTTATGTCCAAGTAAGTTGTTTGTTACCACCAAGGTATTGGTGCCACTGCTGTACCGATAGGTTGACTGTACCGTGCTGGGTGCTGTTGGGATTCCTAGGCATCACAGCTGGGGAGGGCTGCTGGTTCCTTTCCTCCTCTGGAATCTTGCCTGGCACCTTCTTCTACCATGAGAGCTTGGCCTCAAGGAAGGCGCATTGAGATGAGTCCTGACTTGGTGGCCTCTGGGCCCTGTGTCCTAAGTGCGTGGTGCGCTCAGCAGTAGAGCCTTTACCTTCCATCTTCAGATGGCAACCAAGTGCAATCCCAGGAGCAACAAACGGCCTCTAACATCCTGAGAATCTCTTGGACAAGCCTAATCAACAACTCATGAAGGGGGTTTCTCATGTCTGGTGTTGACGTTTTGGTTTGATAGTCTATGGCTCTTTGGAGGAACATTGTCAGCCCAAATGAGAGATTTTTTTATTTAATTATAATATACATGTGTGTGTAGTGTGGGCATTTTTAGGTGAACAGTTAATAGTCTGGGTCCTTAGGACTCTCTCAGATATCCTTACTGCTATTTTACTTCTGTATCTATCTCTTCCCCGTCCTCATTAAGCAACCCCCATCTTCCGGTTTCTATCTTCAGATGACTTGTGCCCTACTATTTCCTTCTCTACTCCTCCCCATTTCCTTTAAACTCTAATTAAAAAAAAATCTTCCATTGTGCTTCCATTTGAGTCTGTTATTAGATTATTTTATTAGTGACACGAAGAACCCAAAACAGGATCCAGACTTCCCTCATATACTTTACAAAAGTGATAATCTGATTAGCTAGCTCATCTCCTTAAGCTAGGCCATACCTGTAGGGGGGTCACTGACCTGCTTAGCAAAGGTCTTTCCCAAACAAGACAACTAGTATTTCTCCAGTTAAGACTTGACCTATAACACATGATCATTTGTTACAGGATATAAGCAGAAACTTCAGTTTCTATAAAGCTGATTTCCCCGACACACTGGGTGGCCACATGAATGCTCTGCTATTTATTTGGTGTGCCAGTGAACTCATACATGCTTTTGTGGCAGATGTGTTGCATGATTTACAGGAATTTGCTAAAAGTTTGCCCCTTTCAGATAACCATTTGTCCTCACTAACTTTGGAAAATATCTGCTCTAATGAGTTTAATTGTCCTCTGTCAATTCAGTCCTTCAGTGTCTCATTATAAATGCTAGCCTCAAAACACGTAGCCTACTTCAAAAACATGAAGGCCATCAGACCTGGCCTCTTCCCTGCAGACCAGCAGATTTGCTAGCCTGTGGGCAGCACACGTGTTCCCGTGAGCACTGGATATTTACTTAAAGCCCTTTGAAGTGGTTCAGAATGTGATTTGTCAGTGGAACGGTGATCAAAATTTCTAAACTGGCAAAAAAAAAATCAACAATCTTTAAAAGCATGGGCTTGAAATTTATTTCTTTTCACTTGTGAAATTCCGATTTTATTTTCACTGTGGGCAAGGAGCTGGTGGAGAACGCGTTCAGGACTCTTCCACCCCTCTTCAGCCAGCATGTGAGTCAGTTTTGCAGGTCTTGGCATGGGAGGACACAGGAAGCAAAGAGAGAAGCTGGAAGCTACACCTCTCCTCCTGTCTCTGGACCCTTTTCACATCCAAAGCCTCCAACTGATCTTCCGGGAAACCACCTATCTAATTGTCAAACAAAGCACAATTGTCTATGCAACCTGCTCTGTTAAATCCATAATGAGAATAAACACAGTCCTGGCAGGCCTCTGGAGCCCTCTTTCTTCCAGAAGGATCGATCATTAGCATCACAATGGATGCTACTCACCCTGTAGGCTGTTAACCTGTGCCAGGCATTCCGTGAAAGGCTTCCCACTTGTGATTTCATAGAAGGGTTCCTGGTGCACAGCGAACAGGGAGCTACGCGGATGTGTTTCATTGTCCTATTTATTTAATGTGGAAATTTGGCTTCTTTCGAGCATTTATTAATTCACAGGCTCAATACATAATGCATAGAAGTTGACTCAGCCCTTTCAACTCCTTCCGTACTCCATCTTTTTTTGTCCCCTTCCCAATTGCCCCTCCACTAACCCCCATCCTATTCCACCTCTGCTTTGCCTCTATGAGAGTGGTTCCCCACCCACCCACCCATTCCCATCTCACTGTTGTTAGTACAAGCCCTAAGAACAATAATTAATAAATGAAGCCTCATGAAAAGCTTTTGTAAGATACAGAGGCATCATCGATCAGACAAAGCAGTAGCCTACAGAATTGGAAAGCATTTTTACCATCTCCAGGTCTAACAAAAGGCCAATATTCAAAACATGTAAAGAAGACAAGAAACTAGATATCAATAAACTAAATAACACAATTAAAAAACTGGAGTATAAACCGGGTGTGGTGGCGCACACCTTTAATCCCAGCGCTCGGGAGGCAGAGGCAGGCGGATTTCTGAGTTCGAGGCTAGCCTGGTCTACAGAGTGAGTTTTAGGACAGCCAGGACTACACAGAGAAACCCTGTCTTGAAAAATCAAACAAAACAAAACAAAACAAAAACTGGAGTATATATCTAAACAAAGATTTTTCTTTCTATATTTTATTATATTTTAATAGGTATTTACTTCATTTACATTTCAAATGTTATCCCCAAAGTCCCCTATACCCTCTCCCCCCTTGCTTCCCTACCCACCCAGTCCCACTTCTTGGCCCTGGTGTTCCACTGTACTGGGGACATATAAAGTTTGCAAGACCAAGGGGCCTCTCTTCCCAATGATGGCCGACTAGACCATCTTCTGCTACATATGCAGCTAGAGACACAAGTTCTGGGGGTACTGGTTAATTCATATTGTAGTTCCACCCCTTCAGCTCATTGGGTACTTTCTCTAGCTCCTCCACTGGGGGCCCTGTGTTCCATCCAATAGCTGACTGTAAGAATCTGCACTCACTGATAAGTGGATATTAGCCCAGAAACTTAGAATACCCAAGATACAATTTGCAAAACGCATGAAACACAAGAAGAACGAAGACCAAAGTGTGGACACTTCGCCCCTTCTTAGAATTTGGAACAAAATACCCATGGAAGGAGTTACAGAGACAAAGTTTGGAGCTGAAACTAAAGGATGGACCATCCAGAGACTGCCCCACCTGGGGGTCCATCCCATAATCAGCCACCAAACGCAGACACTATTGCATATGCCAGCAAGATTTTGCTGGCAGGACCCCATACTCCATCTTAAACTTCACATTCCTTTCTGAGTTCTCCAGTGGTACAGAGATGGTCAGAATTTGTGTAGCAACTACAAACTGGTTCAAAGAGTCGTGTGTTGTTTTTCTTTCCAGAAGCATGAATCCCTTGGGAAACAGCAATGAATGAATAGGTCTCTTTCCTCAAAAAAGCCAACTAAAGTGGTACTTAAACCTCATTTTTTAAAAGGGTCCAGAAAGCTTATCCAAAACCACAGAACCTTAGGTTCCACTCTTACAGCACATGATAAATCAGTATATTATATAACATCCATATAGACTCTCCATACACCAAACTGAGAGAAATCCCCAACTTTGTTTATTTCTTATTTTGTATTTTATTTTTATCATTTAAAATTACATGTATGTTTACATTTGTGTCTATGTGGGGATTATGTGCACATGGACACATCACACATGTCTTTGGAGCTGAGTTACAGGTGGTTGTAACCTCTGGGTGTAGGTGCTGATAGTGGATCCCAGGTCTCTGCAAAGCAGTACTTGTTCTTAACCGCTGAACCATCTCCCCAGACCTATATTTAAGTGTGTGTGTGTGTGTGTGTGTGTGTGTGTGTGTGTGTGTGTGTGTGTTGGTCTGCTCCCATACGTTTCTGCCCACAGAGACCAAGCAGAGAGCATTGACTCCCCTAAAATTACAGTTATAGGTTGCTATGATCTGCCCAGCATGGAGATGGGAAGCAAGCTCTAATCCTCTACAGGAACAGAACACATTCTTATCCGTGAGCCATCCCCCCCAGTCAAAGAGAATACCACCTCTAAGGGGCAGGGACTAAAGTTCATCAGTAAAGAGATTGCCTATTGACTACAAGGCTTTAGGGAGTTGATCGCTGCCATTGTACTTTTAAAAAAGAAAGGAAACAAGTTCTAAAGAGTGAAGAAGAGAAAGGCAGGGTGGGAGGACAGAACACTGCAATGGAGCTGGGACGGAGGAACAGTCAGAGCTGCCCTGCCATGAACCAAGCACATAGCTGCTGCTATTGAACACCAGTGTAATAGCTACTCCTGATTGTCAACTTGTCTATATCTGGAATGAACTACAATCCAGAATTGGAGAGCTCACCTGTGATCCAGGTCTTGAAACTGGAAGACACAAGTTTCTGACCTGGATCTTGGCCTGGAGATCTTGAGGCATAGTGGCTAGAAAAAGCTTAGGCTCAGGCAAGGTAGTACATGCCTTTGATCCCAGGAGACTAAGGCAAGGAGATCTCTGTGTTCATAGTCAGCCTGTGACAAAATGAGTCTCAGATCCAGACGTGGTGATATACACCTTTAATCTGGGCTAAGCCTCCTGCTGGAGACCTACATAAGGACATTGGTAGAAGGAAGATTCACTCTTCTTCTCTGCTTCCATTTACTTGCCAGCACATCTGTTGGAACCTACTTCTACAGAAGACCAGCTGAAACAAGTAGCCTCATGGGACTGAGCAACTACTAGATTCTTGGACTTGCAATTCACAGCCTCCCATTGTTGGGGAGTTGGACTACAGACTGTAAGTCATCATAATAAATTTCCTCAATATAGAAAGACATTCCATACGTTCTGTGACTCTAGAGAACCCTGATAATACACCCAACTTCCTAAGCCACTCTCTGTTTCCATGTAAGGGCTCCAGGCACCATGTCTCTCCCGTTTTGAAGAAAGGCTCATGTAGAAAAAAAGATTTGGAAATTAAGCACAACACAGACCAAGTAGCGACTCCATCATAAATGTTGTACAACAAAGCAACTTATGTAACTTTTCTGGTCTTTAGTTTTGTCATTTGTTCAACATACAGAATGATATGCTTGGTATTGCTAAAAGAGTTAAAAAGTAAAATAGGTGCTGTGTTAATGACTTGCCTTGTTACCATGGCAACGTGCTTGACAGACACAGCTTATGAGAGGAAGGCTGGGTTTGGGCTCACAGTAGCAGTCTATCACCGCTCTGGGTTTGGGCTCACAGTAGCAGTCTATCACCGCTCTGGGTTTGGGCTCACAGTAGCAGTCCATCACCGCTCTGGGTTTGGGCTCACAGTAGCAGTCTGTCACCGCTCTGGAGTCATGGTGGAAGGAATGTGAGGCTTCTGCCTCTCACCTCTCAGTGGATCAGGAAGCAGAAAGCTCAGGCCGGAAGTAGAAATAGGCATAACCTTCAAAGGCTGCCGGAGCAACCTACTCCTTCTAGCTAGACCCTACTTCTCAACAGTCCATGCCTCCCAAAACAGGGTCCTCAAGTGCTACAAGCGCAACAACCTGAGCTTAATCCCTGGGGCCTTATGGTGGAAGGAAAGAACCAAGCCCCATGTGTTGTCATGGTGTATAAACACACACAAAGTGTGTCTCTCCCTGTGTATACAGTAATAAATGTAAAAAGTAAATAACCACTATTAACAATATGACTTCCTTATATGCTTAACTATTTTCCCTTTTAAATGGATTTTAAAAATAACTGTAAATTGTCCCCCATTTTGGCACATAATAGATGATGTAACTGAAGACTGACTCATCAGTGGGTAGACCCGACAAGGAACAGATTTCCCTGAGCTTGGCAATCAGGGTTTCCGGAACTGCATGATAGCAAGAGTCAAAGCTTACTTCCAAGAATGTACAGGACACAGCACAGATGTGGACCATAGTCTGTGAGGAAAAACATCCATCCAAGCCCATGCCAAACAACAAAATGACAACAGATTTAGTCCAAAGATCTCGGTTGGCTTCAAGGGTGCGGATAAGGGGTGAGTTGGTTGGTTGGGGTTTTGTTTTGCCTTCAAGGTTTTCTGTGCAGCTCTGGCTCACCTAGACATCACTGTGCAGATAGAACTGGCCTTGAATTTGCAGCCATCCTTCAGCTTCTCCCTCCCAGGTGCTGAGAATACAGACACGCCAGCCATCCCTGCCTTAGTGGGTAAGTATAAACGCCACTCTGACAATAAGAAGAGAGCGGAAGAAAGGAGAAACAAGAGTTGATTGGTAGCTTCAAGGATGCTTTTCTTGCAAAGGTAGAGAAGCATTGCTACCAACATGTCCCCTCAGAACTAGTCTGTATACGCACACATTCAATGTCTTCAACCCCACCCGATGCCCTGGAGTGACTAAGCAGTTGTGTTTCACCTGCTTTTTCAACTCAGGCAACACTGGGGCTCTCTGGAAGGTGATAGGTTTCCCTTCCACCCACTGGGGTAGGCAAACCAGAACCAAGATGAACCCAGATTCTGACAGATCAGATGGATCCTACTCTCTGAACTGGTCCCTGGGCCTCAGCAGGTTCAGTTGTGCTTCCAGGTCCTTGCTCCCTTACAGCAAGAGAGCCATCTCCTTTGGGTCAGCCAGGGGTCACCTGTACTGCCAGCATCCCAGAGATTCAGCATCACAGTACCAAGAGAGGTTAAAACACTGTCACTGTGGGCTGGTGAGATGGCTCAGCGGGTAAGAGCACCCGACTGCTCTTCCGAAGATGATGAGTTCAAATCCCAGCAACCACATAGTGGCTTACAACCACCCGTAATGAGATGACACCCTCCTCTGGTGCGTCTGAAGTCAGCTATATGAATAATAATAAATGAATCCTTGGAATAATAAATGAATCCATGGACCGGAGAGAGGGACTGAGCAAGTGGGACAGACCATGGGACCGACTGGAGAGAGCGGGGCTGGCCGGAGAGAGCGGGGCTGGCCGGAGAGAGCGGGGCCGGCCGGAGCGAGCGGGGCAGACCAGAGCGAGCAGGGTTGACAAAAAAAAAAAAAAAAAAAAAAAAAAAAACACTGTCACTGTATCATGACTGAGCCCCTAAGAAATGTTTCAGACTTTATGGTACAAGAAACAGACCCTTTCTTTCTCTCACTATAATTTATAAATTAAAAAATAATAATAATAAAAGTGTTTTTTATACCATCCAGAAGTGGGGAAATCTTGAAAGTAGAAAAAAGCCTGTGTCAGGGAGGAAGATATCTTTTATGGAGGGTTGGGGAAAAGAAAACAAGAATACAGGGAGTACAGGAGCAGTATGGCCTGCAAGGACAGGAGAGGCTGAGCACAGTGAAATGCATACTTGGAACCCAGCTCTTGAGAGTCAGGGGGACAAAGATCAGGAGTTAAAGGTCAACCTCAACTATTCAGTGAGATTTGAGGCCAACCTGAGCTACAGTGGATCCTGTTTCAAAAACAGACTGGGAAAAACAGGCCGAAAGAGTGTATGAGAAGACAGGATAACTGTATAAGGAGAGGAAGAAGGCCACTAAGAAGGGAAAACGAGCCGGGCAGTGGTGGCACATGCCTTTAATCCCAGTGCTCGGGAGGCAGAGGCAGGCAGATTTCTGAGTTCAAGGCCAGCCTGGTCTACAAAGTGAGTTCCAGGACAGCCAGGGCTACACAGAGAAACCCTGTCTCGAAAAACAAAAACAAAAACAAAAAAAAAGAAAAAAGAAAAAAAAGAAGGGAAAAACGGTAGATGGGGCTATCCACAGAAGGCATGAAATACAAGTGGATTCCACCACTTTCTGTGCTCACTTAAAAAATAATTTTTAAAGTAATTCTCGAATACGAACCAGAGGATTACATTTCTGCCGCTCACAAATCTTGCAGCCTTAGGGTGGAAGCACTCGTAAATCCCTGCTTAGCCTTAAGGGAAATCTTAAACCCTAGCTCTGCAGTCTTTGCTATCCTAAAAACATTGTGCTGGTGATTAAATAACAAGAATGGAATTCTGAAAAGTAAAAAGTGCTTTAAAAATAAAAATATTATTAAGGCCTTAAGCATGGCTGACATTTTTAAAACCACGATGTTATTCCTTTTGCATCATAATGATAAGCTCTTAAACCTGAGAGAAGGTACCTGGCTCACCACATGTGTAATCAAGGTCCAGTGCAGTGACCCATGAAGGCAGGAGGGGTCCAGGGTCAAGCAGAGGCAAATGCACCCTGGGCTTTATGGACTGGGAAAACTGCTGCTTCCTCTGTAGTGACCTGAGCTGAGGCACAGGGCAGATGAAGGCTGGTCCTGATGACATACATCCTGCAGGTTCTGCTTCTAAGGACCCTGCCTAATACCCTTGGCTGTAAAGTGGGGAACAAACAAAGGCCGAAGGCCAGGTAAAGTGTAGTGAGTGCCAGCACCCCGTCAGTGGTATTGCTCTCACCATCCTCAACACGGGTGGCCCCCAAAGGCCACTAGTGCCGACTGATATACATCTAGGAACCTTCTGAACCAGCCACCATGACCAGAAGACATTGCAGGCACGGATGAGATGAACAGAGCAATATTGATTACCCACATGGCCATGCACCAAACTCCAAGAGCAAACAAAAATACACACCCAATTCTGTTATCTCCCTAGGTCAATCTCATGACAATAAATTCCAGAAGACGTAGTTCCAGTTTAGTGATAGTGATGTTATAAAGCTGTCCATAAATGATCAATCAATTCTTCTAAGTACTTATCTGTCAATTTTTTTTAATGGAAGGTAGATACATACAAGATACTCCTGTAGAAATCTGGGCAGCTCTGCCCAATGTAATGCTATTGCCAAGACCTGAAGTTTGTCCCTGAGATGAGGAGGGAGCCCGTCACTCACTTGTTCCTTTTGGCACCATCAGATATACAAACTGGACAAAGGAGTCATCAGAAAGGAATTGGTGAGATGGTAAAATGTCAGACTGGGTTTGATCCCAAGAACCATGGAAAGGTGGAAATAAAGAACTGACTCTATGAAGCTGTCCTCTGACCCTTGCACAGTGACATGCAGACCGTTGAACATTCAGAGACACATTTCACAATTGCCAAATTTTTAGTTACAGGATCATGACCTGCAGCATGGTGAACTGTGACATAAGGACCCTGTCCTTTCCGACATGTGCAACCTCCTTACTGTTGCAAATGGTTTACCCATTTTCCTGTGATTGGCAGTAATTGTTTTGTTTCCAACCCTGAGGATGCAAGCTTGGGCCTGACACACGCCGAAGGATATTCTGATTCTGAGCTGTGTCCCCAGCAATTTTCCAGCGAGTTGCTCCAGTTAGCCTTGAATTCACCCTGTAGCCCACATAGGCCACAGACTCGTGATTCTCCTGCTTCAGCCACCAAAGAAGCAGTCTATAATAGGTGTGCCCAGTAGGCTCAGTCTGTAGTTTGTCTCTCTTCGAGGTATAGGAAGGATAAAAGACTTGGGGGAAAGCCAACCCTCTTTTTATTCAACCTAGTATCTCCTCTTTATTATTTCATACATTTATTTAATGTTTTTGAGGCAGGTTCTTCTCTAGCCCAAGCAGGCTTTGAACTTGCTATGTGATTATGGCTAGCCTTGAACTCTTGACACTCGTGTCTCTACTTCCCAAGTACTGGGATCACAAACACGTATTGTCACACTTGGCTAGCTTGTGTGTATGGGGTATAAATATAATTCTTAGAAAATTTCTTTATCCTTTATATATTGACATGACTTTCATCCCATCAGTCAAGACATGACATTAGCTTACACATAAAATCTCAGTTCTTAGGAAACTGAGACAGGACACTCAGAGGGTGTAAGGCTGCCTGAGCTACAAAGTGAGATACAGGCCACACTACGTTGCAGAGGAGACCTTGTTTCAAATAAGTAAAAAATAAAATAAAATAAAATAAAGAAAAATAAACAAGCAATTAGTTTAATAGAAAACACAAATTTCATTAGCCCACAGAAATGTTACCATCAAAAATAGCATTCTGTACTTTCTTTAAACATTAGTGGTATATTGACCACAAGTAATTAACTTTAAGTTTTAAAATGAGATATGTTTGATTTACTATCTGGAAAACTAAACAAATCACCGTAGGCCCCTTCCCTGTGCAGATATGTGCTGAACACTATGCCTATCATAGTGTATCAAGTCACTCTTACAGTGTCTATTCTACAGGTGAAAGGTTCAGATCTGCTGCCAGTGATTCGCCCACAGGTACTTCATTTATAAGAGAACATATACAAACTTCTTCCCAACCCTGATTCTAATGTGTGTTTCTTTCTCTGAACAAATATTGCTTTCGTGAAAATTTATTTTATAAATATTCAGGTACACTAACTTCCATGTCTCCACACGATGTGATATCTTATTGAAGTTGCGACATCTGAGCTGGGTGATAGCTCAGCAGGAAAACGACTTGTTGTGCAAGCCTGGAGACCAGAGTTCAGATCCCTAGAACCCACACAAAATCTAGGCAGGTGCAGTAGCCTGCCTGCAGTTCCAGCTCACAGGAGGTGGAGCCAGCACCTTTAAGAACAAGCTGGGCAACTGTTAACTGAACTGGTGAGTTCAGTGAGGTCTTTGCTCAGTATATAAAATGGACAGCAATGGAGGAAGCCATTTCCTGTGAACCTCGGGCCTCCACACATATATACTGACTAATGCAAATGCACGGATATATGCAAAGGGGAAAAGAGGAAACAATGAAGTATCCACATTGTATTACACACAGGACTCTCAGCTTCAAAGCCACAGTCTCTGCACTGCTTTCTCCCAGGCTCTGTCAGCTTCCTGTGTGTGCTAGTCACACAAGCTTTACTAGTGACCAAGTGTTGTTCTCATGTTTATGTAGAAAGCTGTGTATTCTCATCTGGTGTATGTGAGCTACTTGTGGAAAAGTGACACCCACCTAGGGTAAGCACGTAAAGAGGACATTTTCCTGCTCCGTAAACTTCATGTTGTGTCAGCTGCCTGACATCGTGGCAACAGAGGTGGCTAAGCACTTCACCTTCTGCTCTGCCCCTGGTAGCAACCAGGTTCAAATCATCCTCAAAGCAGCATGCGGACTGTGGGATCTTCCTATCCGGTGAAGCTGTTCCCTGGGGCATGGAGACAGAGATCCAACCAGTGTTCCTCATGTTCATCACCAGCCTCTACCTCTCCAAACCCATGTGATGTCTAAACCGTCACTTTAAACATACCGCGTGAATTAAAAGGCACTAGAGGTCAAGCATGGTGGTACACAGTGATAATCTCAGCACTTGAGAGTTAGAGGCAGGAGAGTCAGGAGCTCAAGGTCAGCTTCAGCTACATAAAGAGTGTGAGGCCAGCCTGGGCCTCGTGGTACTAATAAGACCTTGTCTATAACAGAAAGATAGATAGATAGATGATAGATAGATAGATAGATAGATAGATAGATAGATAGATAGATACATACATACATACATACATACATACACACACACACACAGATATACCGATAGATACATAGATACATGCATACATGCATACATACACACATACATACATACATACATACATACATACATACATACATACACAGATATACCGATAGATACATAGATACATGCATACATGCATACATACATACATACATACACACACACACAGATATACCGATAGATACATAGATACATGCATACATGCATACATACATGATGGATGATGGATAGAAGGTGCTGATTTTGAGGTCATCTTTACAATGAGGATGTGTACTTACTCCCTATAGGTGCTTCTCACAGGCAGTCTTTGTCTGAAACGCTGTGTGTGTGAACGTGCAGGTGACTAACGGAGAGAAGTTATTAAGATGCCTGTCAGCTTCTTTTGTTCCCAGAGAAAGTTGTCAGATCACAAAAAGCCTTGAGTGAAGGGATTCACCTTATCTTCAGTAAGCTTTGACATACAATGACATAACCAGTGCTTGGGTTAAAATTAGATAAAGTACTTCAAAGTAAAAAGTAAAACTGACAGATTTTCCATGGAAAACTCTTTTCCATGTTGGTTTAGAGTTTTATTTATTATTATTATTATTATTATTATTATTATTATTATTATTATGTTTTGTTTGTTGTTTTTGTTACTGTTTTTCCTCGGACTCCTTTGCAAACTTAATTTAAATTGTAATGAAGAATATAGCCCTTTGGTTTCAGTAACAACACCCATTCAGAGTTCCAAACTGGGCTTGAGACCACCTCTGTATGCCCAGGCAAGGTCTTTCAGATACCCAACCCTCTGGTGCCACTTCAAGGAGAGCGGGCTTTCCTGATTGCTCAGTGTGCCACAGCAGTCTGCTGATCTCAGAAAGTCTGGATGACTGAGTGCAGAGATTATGTGTGCAAAAAGAAGAAGCTTTAGCTGAAGGTGTCAATCCGTTGGTAGAGTGCTTGCCCAGTAAACTAGAAGGCCCGGGGTTCAATCCCCAGCAGCAAAAGGCGGGGGGTGGGGGGGGAACAGAGGCACACACCTATGATCCTAGGACTCAGGGTGAAGGCAGAAGCATTAGGTAGGTGTCCTAGGGCTACAAAGTAAATTCCAGGTCAGCCTGGGACGTGACATCCTGTCTCAGAGAATGGGGGTGACAAGTGAGGAGAACTATCTCTTTGGGGCAGCAGCAGGGGTGCCCCCGCTCTGCTCCAGTGGCTGACCCTGCCATCTCTCCTGACTTCTAACGTGATTTGGGTCAGGAGGGGAACCGTTCAAGACTGCATGAACAAGGGATAGCAGATGCTTCTGCATGTATCCCTAACACAGCCTTGATAGTCACGGCGACTTAATGGGACTAGAATCCTGACTCCCACGTCGAATGACTTCTGAACAAAGCCATTCTCAAGCTGTGTCTTCCCTTTCTCCATGTCCCCATTCTGCAGCTATAAATCATCGATATCTCTGTTGTCCCTGGAGAGTTCTGGCAAGCTACCAAGGATATAGCTGTCTCTTGTGAGGCTATGCCAGTGCCTGGCAAACAAAGAAGTGGATGCTCGCAGTCATTGGATGAAACACAGGGCCCCCAATATAGGAGCTAGAGAAAGTACCCAAGGAGCTGAAGGGGCCTGCAACCCTATAGGTGGAAGAACAATATGAAATAACCAGTACCCCCAAAGCTTGTGTCTCTAGATGCATATGTAGCAGAAGATGACCTAGTCGGCCATCATTGGGAAGATAGGCCCCTTGGTCTTGCAAACTTTATATGCTCCAGTACAAGGGAACACCAGGGCCAAGAAGTGGGAGTGGGTGGGTAGGGGAAGGGGGGGGTAATAGGGGACTCTCAGGATAGCATTTGAAATGTAAATGAAGAAAATACCTAATAAAAATTGGAAAAAGAAAAGAAAAGGAAAGGAAAGGAAAGGAAAGGAAAGGAAAGGAAAGGAAAGGAAAGGAAAGGAAAGGAAAGGGAAGGGAAGGGAAGGGAAGGGAAAGAAAGGAAAGGAAAGGAAAGGAAAGGAAAGGAAAGGAAAGGAAAGGAAAGAAAAGAAAAGAAAAGAAAAGAAAAGAAAAGAAAAGAAAAGAAAAGAAAAGAAAAAATTTGGAACCTCTTGCTGGGTATTCTAACCATATAACTGCCTCTTGCCTGACCTCCCACCCTCCTCCAACGCAAACACACACACACACACACACACACTCAAGAATGTGATGGTGCACATATGCTCAGCTCAAGGAGTGGCACTATTAGAAGGTGCGGCCCTATTAGAGTAGGTGTGTCATTGTGGGCATGGGATTTAATATCCTCACCCTAGCTGCCTAGAAGTGAGTATTCTGCTAGCAGCCTTCAAATAAAGATGTAGAACTCTCAGTTCCTCCTGTACCATGCCTGCCTGGATGCTGCTATGCTCCCACCTTGATGATAATAGACTGAACCTCTGAACCTGTAACCCAGCCCCAATTAAATGTTGTCCTTATAAGAGTTGCCTTGGTCATCATGTCTGCTCACGGCAGTAAAACCCTAAGACAAGAACAGAATAAATCCTGCTAAGAATATTCCTTACCCACTGTGTGTTGGAATAGGAGAAACAAGACTTTGTGATAAAAATCCAAATCCCTTGAATTAATAACAATTTAGCCTTATTTTTATTTTTAATGAATTTCCTGTTAGCATATAAAGTAACGGGTGTTATTGTGGTATTTTCACGGTGTAGCAGGTCACTGTACTGCCTTCCAATTCATCCTCGTTCTCCTCCTAATGTTCTTCTCTATGACCTGTGTACAAATAATACTTGTTGTGATATTTTGCACAATCTTTGATTAAAAAGCGAGTGCTAAAAGCAGTAGAAACTTCAATAAAAATCACGAGCCTAGAAGGTGCAGCATGAGGGAGGGAGGGAGGGAGGGAGGGAGGGAGGGAGGGAGAAAGAGAGAGAGAGACTCGGAATGGGGGGGTGAGATTCTGGCTTGAGGCGTGATGCTAGGCTGTGAGAAGCAGCGAGGGTCCAGGCCTGACAATACAGACTTGGACTGAGAAGAGCGCCCCCTACAGGGCATCTTATAAGAAGCACCTCTCCACGGACATGTTACTCAGCCACTTGGTTCTTCCCTTAGTCCAAGGTCACCTCTTTCCAAACAGGGACATGGGCTAGGCAACAACTCAAGACGTAGAACAACATGACAATTTTCTGCCAGAGTCTAAAAACAAGATGTGATGCCACTAGATTTTTACTAACCACCCAAACTGTCTAAAATGGCAAAGAAAAACAAAACCGGGAGGCGCTGTGGGTATAAGCTGTTCATTCATGTTTTGTGGGCTGTCTCACTGTTTGTTTTGTTAGCTATTTTTATTAATGATGAGCAAAACAGAGAGAAAAAAAAAAAAAACAGGTGAGTCACAAACAGAAGGTGTGTATTTAGGGTCTCTGGCCTAGGGATGGAAGAAGCCAGAGAAAGTAGGAAGCAACAACTGACAGAGTCTCTTGAAACCCAGACCGGATGGCTCATGGCAAGGGCATTGATGGCGACTCCCACCCCGGGAAGCAGGCTCGGTCTTGCAGGCTCGGTCTTGCACAAACACATCCACCTCTAAGACCCGGGACCTGGCTGAGAAGATGGAGAGGGCGTGGACTAAATGGAGAGGGTGTGGACTAGATAAGGAGGGCGTGGACTTGGAGTCTAGACAAAACCATGCTTGACTTGACCCCTGGCTGCGTCACTTCCTGGCAAGATTGCCTGAGCTTCTTCGTCTGTAAAGAAGTTTGTCGGGACTTAGTGACAAAAACCAAGCATGGTGGCATGGTGCTATAGTCTCAGCATTCGGGGAGCAGGAGGCAGAGATTCAAGGTGAGCCTCGTATACACAGCCAGACCCTATGAAAGCAAACATGGGAGCCAGTGCATGTGGATGCCAGTGTGAAGAGCCAGAGGACACAGACACCTGAGGAAACCGGTTCATAACGTGCATATTATTGCTTTTGTCCATACTAAGCCAGTATCACTCCTATGTACCACATGGCCACATACCCCAAAGGAGAAACAAAAGATGGCTACCACTGCTACCACATCTTCCCACCAGCCTGCTCGCTGCAGACCTGGGGGCAAAGGCCTCGGCATCCCTCAGTGTGCTGCCCAGACGTATCAAACTGGGGAGCAATGAGAGAAACCGGAGATGCCATCAGGTCTGTAACAGCAAACGACAGCCACCCAGAACAATGCAGATGTTGTCACTAACATTCCTGGTGTATGCATTTAAAGTGAGAGTAGGTGACATGGTTCTCAGGAAGACTGTGAATGTGCAAACATCTGGCCCGCTAAGCACGGTCACTTCTGTCAGCCCAGAGCACAGAAACAGAGACCCTGTCGTTAAATTTTCCTCCCAGACCTTCATTTCCCTCCCTGTGCTTTCTTTCCCCCAAGCCAAGGGCACACAGCTGCTTTTACAGAAAGTTCTGCTGGCTGCCTATCTCGGGAGGTACTGGTGAGAGCTCATTGCATACACTGCTTTATGTTGCTTACAGCCAGGAGTGCTAACACACGAATGTCTCCTGCATCCACGAGGTTCCCTGTCATCTTTACTTTTTTTTAAAATTTAAGGTTGTTGATTTAAATTTTTTGTTTATGTATATTTTTATTTGTGAATATTCTGGCTGAATGTCAGAAGAGGGCATCAGATTCCTTTACATATGGTCATAAACCACCATGTGGTTGCTGGAAACTGAGCTCACAACCTCTGGAAGAGCAGACAGTGCTCTTAACTGCTAAGCCATCTCTCTAGCGCCGTGCTTACTTTTCTTATTGTTGTGACAAAAGCAACTGATGTGGTGGTTTGAATATCCTTGGCCCAGGGAGTGGCACTATTAGGAGGTGTAGCCTTGTTGGAGAAAGTGGGTCACTGTTTAGGTAGGCTTTGAGACCTTTCTAGCTGCCTGGAAGACAATCTTTTCCTGGTTGCCTTCAGAACAAGATGTAGAACTCTCGGCAGCACCATACCTGCCAAGACGCTGCCAGTCCATGATGATAATTAACTGAACCTCCGAGCCTGTAAGCTAGCCCCAATGAAATGTCCTTTATGAGAGTTGCCTTGGTCAAGGTGTTTCTTCACAGCAACAAAACTCTAAGTGAAAAGTAAAGACTTGTTTTGCCACACAGTTTGAGGGACTGCCCACAATGGCAGGCAGTGTCCTGTCAGGGCAAACGTGAGGTGGTGCTCACATTGTGTCTGTGTGAAGGAAGCTAAGAGAGATGAACGCTCTGCTCTGTTAGCTTTCTCCTTTTGGAAGTTTGATGTTATTTTATGTGCCTGAATGCTTTGCCTGAGTGTATACATGTGCACCACTGTCATACAGGGAAGCTAGAAGAGGCATTAAGTCACCTGAAACCAGAGTTACTGGCAATGTGAGCTGCCGTGTGGGTGGCGGGAAGCAAACTCTGACCCTCTGCAAGAGCAGTAGGTGCTCTTAACTGCTGTGCCCTCTCTCATCCCTGCCACACACACACACACACACACACACACACACATACACACACACATACACACACACATACACACACACACATACACACATACACACACAAATACACACACACATGCACACACACACACACCGCCCCCAGGCGCTGATTTCTCCTTTGTGTTCAATCAGATCCCAGCCTTTGGGAGATCTGGACCCACACTCAGGGTAGTCCTTCCCATCTCACTTAAACGTTTCTGGAAACACCTTCACAGACACACCCAGGGGTATGTTTGATGTTGATTCTAAATCCAGTCAGGTTGACAAAGAAGCTGAACCATCACCACAGTGAAGATTTTACTCACAGGCAAGTGACTAAAAACTACAGAGCATGTGATTTGGCCACCAGTCCTTCTAGTTCTAACTCTGTCCCCACTGGGCTCGGCTAGCTACACCACACCTCACTTTCTAGTTTGACTTTGAGGACTCTGAGCCAATGTACTATTCATAGCTTTACATGAAGCTTTTCAAGAATGAAACAAAAAACTCTGAAGGTGAAGCAGCCCCTGTCAAAACAGCAAAAGAAAGCCTGAAAAGGGGTCGGGGGTAGTACATTAATGCCCCGTAGGACATTGATGGCTCTCTGACCGACTTCAGAGTCATGGCACCTTCATGAGGCACTTTGGTCTGTGAAGTATCTACAGTTTGATTTCTATGGTTTATGCTTACTTTTAGTGCTTATCCGGGATGTGGGCTTCAGCTGAAGAAATCTGGGATGCGGGCAGTGGGCCCATCGCCATTCTGAAAGCATCATTGAATTCTGACTCACCATTTACGGACATTGCCCTGGGCACTGTGGGTCACTCTCCTCACACCCTATGTCCCGGGTCACTAAACACCTTTTTGGTGCCGGCAATGTGATGACTGCTCTCTTCTCTTCATTTACTTGATTTAAATACACCCTGTGGCTGTCACACCAGTCAAACAACACCCTCCCTTAGGCTAGCCAGAGCTTTTCTGTTACCTTGTTGTAAACACATTGGACCCTCGGAGTCAGGCAAGATACACTGTAGACAACTGTTGGTTAACTCACATCTGAGTGGTTAAATTTAGACTTTATTCTACTGTCCTGAAAAGAGCTAGTTCCCCTTGGAATGTGGGTTTTGTTCCATTCTTGCCAAGTTTAGTGTCAAACTTTTTTTTTTTTTTGGTTTAGTTTTGTTGTTGATGTGTTTGTTTGTTTGTTTGTTTGGGTTTTTTCGGGTTTGTTTTGTTTGGTAGGTTGGTTGGTTTTGGTTTTTCGAGACAGGGTTTCTCTGTGTAGCCCTGGCTGTCCTGGAACTCACTCTGTAGACCAGACTGACCTAGAACTGAGAAATCTGCCTGCCTCTGCCTCCCAGACAAAGAGGCAAACCGCACAGGTAGCGGATCCCAGACTGTGGTTCTGGGACTGGCCAATGGAGGGCTCCACGGGCCAATTGCAAGCTGTCTGACTGAAGGCTCCGATCTCTCTCAATGTCTGCTAAACTGAGCATTTTGAACAACTTTGTACAGTCGCTGTGAAAGCGTACAGCACATATTAGTATTTCACACGTGTTCCTTTCCTTCTCTTCTACCACAGCCCCAACCCCCAAAATTAACGTTGCCATTAAATTTGCCAAATAAGGCAAAGGCTACTGAGGTCGATTGCAGCTGCAAGATTACAGTCTCTCTGTCCCACCCAAGTGCTTAAGAAGTGTCGGGCACAATCCAAATTCCAAAGGATGTTAAATGCTGTTCCCCTGCCACCCACTCTAGCCACCAAGGCCCCGATGCACATTAAAATAAGATTAGAGCAATGATTTAAGCTGAAAATTGGGCTGCCAGGGAAAGCACCGGCCTCACTCCTGGGGGGATTAACTATACCTATGGGTACAGAGGCAGGCGCCTCCGGCTGGCTGACGTCAGCGCCCCGGGTTGTTTTTGCCCCCCGCAGTGTGGGAAGGAATGGGAGTGGGGTGGATGCAGTGCCTCTCCAGCGCTAACATAGCCCACTGGCGCCCCCTCGTGGTGCTCAGCCGACATAGTTTTCTCTAAGAAAACAAAGCCGGGAGCCTCGGAATAGATAACAAATGGGATTTCGAAATTTGTCATCCATCCCTCTCTTCCTAAGGTCTGGAGAGTTCCCCAGCACGGTCACAGGAAGTTGCTGATGAGAGAGAATTGGTACTGCTTTGTGGCAGACCTGAACAAACCTCCAGTTTAGGAAGTGATAAGGACTTCAATATTTGGCGAGAGTTCTGAAATGTTCTTAGCAGTCTTCACAAAGAAAGCAGACTGCAGCAGAGGAGAGAGATTTAGACTGCCCTCCGTGAGCCAGCTTCTCATGGAGACAGCCTGGCTGACACTGCATATGAGACCCTGTGTTAGATCCACTCCACAGACTCAAGACAACGCGTAGACCACGGGAGTCTCCAATAGCCTTGCTCAACAACAAAACAGCAAACAGGAGTCAGTTACAGCTCCTGTCCTTCTATTCCGTGTCTATTTCACGAATCATGCCGAAAATAAGCAGTTAAGCTCTATCGTGCTGAGGAATAAATAATAAATGATTCTGACTCGACAGCAGGCAGATCTGGGGAGGAGAAATATTTTGAACATACTGCCTTACTTCCGCAGGTGAGAGGAAGAAGACACGTTCTGCAGACCTCCACCTGCAGATGAAGCACGGTGGTTCATGAGAGGCAACATTCTCTCACGTCCCAGCACAACCAGAAACACACACACACAGTCACACACAAATGCACATATACACACAAATGCACACACATACATAGAGACACACAGTCACACACATCACACACACAGACACACACAAACATATACGCACATATGCATAAACACACAGTTACACACACACACACACACACATCACACACCAGAAATGTAACTTGGGGTAATGTTACATTAAGAAAACAGGAAGCCATCAGCCTACCTCTGAACTGAGCTCCTGTTACAGACCTACCACATCAGCCTACCTCTGAACTCTGAGCTCCCGTTACAGACTACCACATCAGCCTACCTCTGAACTCTGAGCTCCCTTTACAGACTACCACATCAGCCTACCTCTGAACTCTGAGCTCCTGTTACAGACCTACCACATCAGCCTACCTCTGAACTGAGCTCCCGTTACAGACTACCACATCAGCCTACCTCTGAACTCTGAGCTCCCTTTACAGACTACCACATCAGCCTACCTCTGAACTCTGAGCTCCTGTTACAGACCTACCACATCAACAAACTGAACAAGTACTTATTTGTTCACTTATTTATTTTGAAACAAGTTGGTTCCCTGAAGCCCAGTCTGGCCTTGAACTCCTAGTTGCCCTGCACTTGCCTTCTGAGTGCTGTGAATTCATACATAAACCACCACACATAAGAGGTGTATATGTTTTGTTACAGAAAGTGGGGAATTCAATCAATCATAAACATCCTTCAACCAGTTATAGGCAGCCTCCTGCGCTGGTTTGCCTTCTGTTGTTATGATAAAACACCAAGCAAAAACAACGTGGGAAAGGAAAGTTTTGCCTTACCACTTATAGCTCATCATGAAGGAAACTCAGGGTAGAAATTAAGGACAACCCACGAGGGCAAAGGGAGCAGAAGAGCCATCAGGGTCCGGATGGCTGTGAGTACTTCTGGGACTTAGCTTCAGAAAGATAGCTCATTGTATTGCTCCAGGCGTAAATTATATAAGAGTTCTTAGGGTTACCTACAGGAAGAGCTGATTGGTCACAAAACAGCACCAAATCATCTTATGGACAAGAAGAACCAAGACTCGTGTACTGAATCACAAATCACCTGTAGGAGACTCTCTGCAAGGTCATCTCCAAATAAGGCACCTGTGCATAGAGAAACTCTCCCATTAAGGTTGGGCAGAAAAGAGGAAATCCCACTGAGAAAGGGAGTCCTCCATTTTGAGCTGACCTTGGAGAGCTCTCTGGACATGATGGACTGAGACCTTAATAAAAGGGTCCCCCAACAATAGCCCAACACCTCAGTTTCATGTTTTTAATCTCCCAAGACTAAAGGAGAATATTTCTGGAGGGGGTAGTGTGGAGGGTGGTATTTGCTTGCTTTGGGACAGGGTCTCACTATGTAACCCTGAATGGCCTGAAACTTGCTATATAGACCACCCTCGCCTTGAGTTCTTGAAGATCTGCCTGCCCCTGCCTCCTGAGTGTGGGAATTAAAAGTGAGCAGTATTCCTGTTGCTTTTAAGACACTCATTCTGTGGCTAACTGTAAAGTCAACCCTAGGAAATCCATCAAAGGATGTGCAACTCTAAAGAACTACAAATAAATATGTCACAAGTGGCCATATGTGAAACACAGCAGGAGATGATAATTTTGGACGCAGCGATGAGGAAAGATGTCTTTGAGCATGTGACATTGTAGCTGATGCTATCTGGAGACATGTAGGAAATGGTAGGAGGAAGGAAGGTCAGCAGAAATAAGACCTAGAATCAGCCAGAAAAGCACTATTTTGTGACAATGGCTCTCCCAGTTTTAGGACCCTTAGAGTTATTTCAAACTGTGTTCCTTGGGCTCTCACACAACCCACACAAATCCATACATCGGCCATGACTAGAGAAGGATGGCTGAAGGGTGACTCTTGGTCCCTGATACCTCTACAAATCAGAGCAGGGTCTGCCTCCCAGCTGTCCACGTGGTGTCTTCCTAGAATCACCCGTGTAAGAAGTTTCCACAGCTGAGAGAGAACTTGGAAGCCATTGCCCAGAGTTTAGGAAATCAAGGACGAGTGATAGCTGGCCTTTTCTTCCTGACTGAAAAGCCTAGTGAGTTTAGCTAGGTTAGTTCTAAACTTCTGAGACCCCAAAGACACCAGCTGCATTCACTTCTCCACAAGTAACAGGGGAAAGAAGAAGAAACAGAAAGTGAAGAACAGCAGCTAACCAAGCAAGGACATTTACATCTATCAGTCAAAGTACCAAAGCCACGCCCACTGTCACACTGCACAATGTCACAGGCCCAGGTTATTTCTGTATTGTTGCTCTTCCATACTCAGAATTTCTTTTCCAAGTTCAACCCAAAGTTGGGAATGTCAGTTGAACCCAACTACTCTATCCAGGATCCCATCAACAGGAGGGAGGCAGCATAAATTCACCTTCTTCTTCTTCTTCTACAAACACTTTCTGAAAGTATCAGTCTGTGCCTCGATGGCCACGCTTGGTCAAGAGATGAAAGACAGACACATTTGAAACGCGAAATGTAGACTTTCTTCCAAATAGCTACATTCCAGGTTAAAATTGGGGGCTTCATTACTGTTTCCAATCACCCCACCAGCCTCATCTGGCCCACACTCAGCTCTACCATGTACCTCCTAGGTACCAGGCTCCTTTCCAACAGAACATGTGTACCCTGGCATATTCTCCTCCACACCTAGCACCCATAACTCCTTCCCTGTCAATTCCTACTTATCCTTCAAATCTGAATCAACCCAACAATTCCCTCCATTAACCACAACCACAACCAAGCATCACACTGTCCAATCAGAACAAAGTCCATTCTCAGGACTTGGCACTGTATAACCAACGGTGTTTGCTTGCTGTTGTTGTCCTGAAAAGGTCAGCTCAGGAACTTTGGGAAGGTCCTGGAACACTTGCCCCTCCTTGGGAAGGGAGAGGCTAGTAGTTAGCATTCCTCAGACCACAGAGGGGAACCGACCTGCAGGTGGGGGCACATCCCACAGGACAAACAGTTGCTCACTTTCAGACAAAAGAAGTCCTCACCACCTCGATCCCTAAAGGCCAATCAGTTGAAAAGGTCGCACAGTTCTGCCAATCACATTGTGCCTAATGGCTGCTACCCTGAAAACTGTATAAAAATTCACTGAAAGTACTGTGTGGGGTTGCTACCTCTCCTTCGGGTCTGGAACGACCCCCTTGCACTGGAACAATAAATTCCTCTTGCTTTTTGCATCGATTCTCAACCCTGCATGGTTCACTCAGGGGGTCCCCGTAAGTTAAAGCTCGCCAGAGTCTTACATTACTAGGAATTGAACCTAGGACTTTTTGTGTGTTGGGTGAGCATTCTGTAAGCCCCGAGCTATGTCTGCAGCTTTCTTTTACACCTTTTGATTTTACAGGGTCATGGTCTGCTGCCCTAGCTGAACTTGTTGTCACTCTATATCCCAGGCTGACCCTCAACTTGCGATATTCCTGCCTTGGGCAACAGATGTGATTACATGCCCACAGCACCAGGCCTGGAATATTTTTATAGTTATTAGTCTGGTTGCTTGGCTAACAGTTGTCTCCTTTCCTTCGTGTCTGTTATTCAGAACCATACGCAGTGCTTAGGAAGTGCCCAGTAAAAATGAACTAAACACAGTAATACCACTTAAACTTCTGCTTCCCAAACATGTTGCCAAGCTCTCTTCTTAAAGGTCTGTTTGTGGCAAATACACATGAAAAAGTTAGAAACATTTTTCTGCCTTCACATCTGCATAAATTATGAATTTTTTTTTACCCAAAATTACAATGTAAATGTTTCCTTTCTGTAATCTGGATGTTAGGGGAGGGAAGGTTCCCGTGAGAATAGGGTGCTTGTGTTGATGAACGTGGAGCAGCTCAATGAAGGGAGGGAGGTTGCTTCTTCTCTGGTGACACTCTCCACAGTAGCTTCAGGCCCCAGGACTCCATCACGGTCTGCCACCACAGGCAGCTGCCTTCCAACTCCTGCCCGGGCTCACTCTGGAATACATTTCTTAGATATGCTGGAGTCAGAGTAGCCATTTTGCTTAAATATTTCAGCCAAACTGATGTAATTCTAGCGGTGCAAACAATGTCTGTCCTTTAACTTGAATAGTCTCTGTGAAGCTTTTCTGAGTGATGCCCTGGAGTGCCATTCACCAGCCGGGGCTGCTTAGGAATGAGACAGAACCGGCTTGTTTAGGGACTCATAACCGCAGAGTTCCTGCCAATCTCTCTCCGAGGCTGAGTCCTACCTTCCTCTACCCCCTAGAGTAGAAACTGCCATGAATAATACAATGCCTGTGGGCAGAAGTAAGCATCATGAGCTGACTGTAATAGTACAGTCTTCCAGTTGTACCTTTCTACTTGACTCCATTGTTTAACTACTTGACTCTATGGTTCGATCATTTCTCCCTTGATGAAGACGACAACGAAATGTTACGCCAGCAAGTCATTATGGGATGCTTATGATGTTCTCCACAGAACACTCAACACCAAAGCATTGGGGAGCAATAGGCTGATCTCATATTTTAAACTCAACACAGCAAAGTATCTTGTGGTTGAACTGTCCTGCAATATGCATTCGCATAAGTAGTGTGCAAACCTCTGCCCACACACCAGTTGGCATGACCTGTATGCTTCTTGCTTAAACACTTTCCCTTCTACATACAGGGAGTATCATCATGGCTCCCGTCTCTCCTCACTTGGATGTGAGATAAATAACACCAACTGCCTTCCCTGGTTTCTTTCTCCAGGGTCTCTCCTTCCCAAATGCTCACTAACTACCACATCACAGTTCATCAAAGGAAGTCAGAACAGGAACTCAAACAAGTCAGGAACCTAGAGGCAAGAGCTGATGTAGAAAGCCGGGCGTGGTGGCTCATGCCTTTAATCCCAGCACTCGGGAGGCAGAGGCAGTCAGATTTCTGAGTTCGAGTCCAGCCTGGTCTACAGAGTGAGTTCCAGGACAGCCAGGGCTATACAGAGAAACACTGTCTCGAAAAACAAAACAAAATAAAACAAAACACACACACACAAAAAAAACAAAACAAAATTAAAAAAAAAAAGAGCTGATGTAGAGGCTACAAAGATATGCTGCTTACTGGCTTGCTCAACTTTCCTTCCTTCCTTCCTTCCTTCCTTCCTTCCTTCCTTCCTTCCTTCCTGCCTGCCTGCCTGCCTGCCTGCCTGCCTGCCTGCCTGCCTGCCTGCCTGCCTGCTTTTTTATTGTTTTGTAGTTGTTGTTGTTTGTTTGTTGAGACAGATTTCTCATGTAGCCCTTACTGTCCTGGATCTCAATCTGTAGACCAGGTTGGCCACAAACTCAGAAGTCAAGATTTCTACTTGTCTCTGCCTCCCAAGTACTGGGATTAAAGGCACGCACTACCACCACCATGGCTAAGCCTATTTTCTTATAGAACTCAGGACCACCAGCCCATAGATAGTGCTAGCCACAATGGGCTCGGCCCTTCCACATCAATCACTATTTTTTTTTAAATGTTCTACATGCTTGCCTACAGCCCAATCTTATCGAGGCATTTTTTTTTTCAATCAGAGTTCCTTCTTCTTAGATGACTCTAGTCTGTGTTAAGTTGACATAAATTATCCAGCACAAGTTTGTTTGTCTTTTTCCATAATCAAACTCAGACAGCACTATGTAAAACAGACTCAATGACTTTATCACAGTTCCAAGGCAATGGCCAAGGAGGTGTATGTCTTGAGCATTGCTCTATGACAAGCTAGAAACCACCCACTTCTCAAACGTACGCTACAAATGTTTCTGCTGTTTATTTTTGTTTTTGCAAAAGGAAGTCACACAACCATGTGGATGCTTTTAAATAACTAAAGGGTCAGTGTGGTGGCTCAATGTATAAAGATTATTGCTGCCAAGCCAAATGATCTGTGATTGATTTCCCAGGACCCACATTGTGGAAGGAGAGGACTCACCACCACAAGTACGCCATGGCACACCCACTACCAAGTTCATCTAAAAGTCTATCTTCAATAAATAAAGCCCATCCACTTGTTCCAGTCTCTCTAGAACCCCTGCCTCTCTCTTGTCTTCTGCTACCTGTTTCTGGAACAATATTTCTAAAGCTTATGTCCTTGTGGGGTGTGTGTGTATGTGTGTGTGTGTGTGTGTGTGTGTGTGTGTGTGTGTGTGTGTGTGTGTGTGTTTAAGACAGTGTCTCACTATGATACTATGTACTCAGCCCTTGACCTGTGACCGATAGTCCTGCTTCTTCTCCTGAGTGCTCGGATTACAAACAAGCACCACCACCCCTTTGTTGTTTTCTAGACAGGACCTTATGTAGCGCCCATTGACCTTAAGCTCCCATTGTAGCTAAGGATAACCTTGAACTCCTGATGGTCCTGCATCCACTTTCCCACGTGCTAAGATTATAGGAATGTGGCACATGCTTAGTGTTATGTTCTTCTTTTGAAATACCACATTCAGCGACAATACACATGTGATGGGTGTAGTGATACAGGGAGGGAGTACAGGCTGATAATCTAATATTCAAGGAGGCAGAGCTAGGAGGATCACGGATTCCAGGTGAAGGAAAAGGTTGTCTTCTGGTGGGGAAACACCTAAGAATTTTTCTCTCTGTGATCCTACCAGTGAGAACTGCAGTTTTCCTGATGTCAGTTGAGTCCCTCTTGGGCTCCCACAATAGAGTAGACTGCAGAATTTATAATGGGAAGAAATGTCTTCCTGATGGTTCAAGGTTTACATTTAAACTTCAGGAGTTACTATCAGATGTGGCTCTTTTCTGCTATTCCATCCTGTGGTGAAAAGTGTACATCAAGAGACAGCAATAAGGGGCTGGTGAGATGGCTCAGCGGGTAAGAGCACCCGACTGCTCTTCCGAAGGTGATAAGTTCAAATCCCAGCATCCACATGGTGGCTCACAACCATCCGTAACGAGATCTGGCGCCCTCTTCTGGAGTGTCTGAAGACAGCTACAGTGTACTTACATATAATAAATAAAATAAATCTTTAAAAAAAAAAAGAGAAGCAATAAGAGACTGTGTGCTTTTAAAGGGGTCAATCCTGCCCACGTGAGTGGAGGTCTCCTGACCTATCTACTTCTTTAAATGTCTCACATTTTGTTTGGCAATGAGTTTGGCAGGGAACAGACATTGAAACCACAGCCAGTCCACAACAGAAGCAGCATCTTCCAAAGAGAAGCATTTATTTTCCAAAATTACATCAGACCTGATGTAGAAGGAAGAAGAGTCTCTGGCCCTGACCAGCCTGAGGAGTCAGTAACCACCAGCATCATAAAGAATGGCAGGCAGATGTTTTCTCTTTTGACTCTGAGAAGGAGGTTGCCTAGGTGAATTCTGTCTTCACCAGTACACTTTCCTGCGACTGGGGCCAGATGGAATGGTGTGGGGTCCTCTGCCAATCGCTTCCACTCCATGAGCCTCTACTCCCAACCTAGTGAGAAGTACACAAGACCTAATAATGTACAACAGCATAGGATCTGCAGAAGTTAGGCAAGAGAGCTTGTGGCAGCGAAGTCCTTAACTGCCCTGCCCTGCCTCCAGGGATGGCAGATGGAGTCAGCTGAGTAGATTTTTATCAGGAAGATAGAGGGCTCTAGGGAAGGAACTTGCATAGCGGCATGAAGAAGAAAAATCTTAAGTAGTTTTCTCAGGTTGGTGTGGCATGGTGGGATGTGCACACATGTGGTCAGGGGACAGTTTTTGGAAGTTCATTTTCTCCTTCAACCATCTAGATCTCCAGGACAGAACTCTGGTACGCAGACATTATGGCAAGTGCTGAGCCGTCTCATCAGCTCTTAACTGTTTGATTTTGTTTTTAAATAGAGTCTCCCAAGACAGACTGGCCTAGAACTTACTATGTAGCCCAAGCTAGCTTCAAACTCATGGAAGTCTTCCTGCTTTTCAGGTGCTGGTATTACAGGCGAATGCCACCACAACTGGCTTATCTATTCATTTAGACGAGTCTCACCATGAAGCTATGTGCACATGTACCTAAACCATGGGTATTTGGGGGACTGTCCTCTGGGGGAAGGTAAGGAAGCTAGACTTCTTTCAAGACTGAGATGCTTGCATGAAGAAAAAGTAGCTTCTATGGGACACAGGCAACAGAGAGAGAGAGAGAGAGAGAGAGAGAGAGAGAGAGAGAGAGAAAGAATAAGTAAATGTTAAAGTTTATCTTTGTAAAATTTTTGAAGAATTATTTTATGTGTCTAAGTGTTTGCCTGCATGTTTGTATGTAGACCGTGTGTGTGTGTGTGTGTGTGTGTGTGTGTGTGTGTGTGTGTGTGTTACATAAAGGCCAGATGAGGGTGTCTGATTCTGGAACTGGAGCTATAAGTGCAATGAGCTGCCATATGGATGCTAGGAACCCAATACAAGCCATCTGGAAGAGCAGCAAGTGCTCCTAACCACTGAGCCATCTCTCCCGTCTCACACTTTCAATTCATATATAGTTCCATGTACATACTATAATTATTACACCCATTACTGCATCAAAGGGCACAATTCCAGGCTATCTCAAATTATATCTTGATGCCAGCCAGCCCTGCTTTTACAGGCCATGCGGCCTGGGCTAACATAAACCTGTCCACATTTGATCTTAGCCTAAGAAGCAATGACTATGAACTTCAGCGTCCAAACGAGTGCACCGTAGACACTCCTAACACAGCTCCTTGGAGAGGGATGAAGATGGAATGAGATGCTGCAGTAAAACTTAACGGGAAGCTGGGCACAAGTGCCGTGCCTAATAATATCATCAAATTACTACTGAACCCCAAGACAAGCGATAACAGCAGGAGTCACAGGTATCTTTGCAATGGAGAGAACAAGCACTCATTTCAGAAATGAGGAAGCTGCAGTGTTTTCCATTGTCTGCTGTTATTTTCTTCCCGGCACTAGAAGTCTCTAGAAATCAGTATTGATTTGCTGGCTGAGTAGGTTGTTATCTGTTTACACTGCTGACGACTGCTTTTCTTGCTCTCTGTAATGAGCCAATACCCTGCCGAGCACCTCACCTGTGATGGACGATGCGCTACATACGTGCACGGTGCTGCGTTGAATGCATGAATAACTTCAAAGATTAGCTTCACTCTGTTCAATGCTTCTTGGCTCCCCAGTGAAACTGCAGCTCACAAAATCAGAGAAGGAAAGATGATTTCCTATCCGTAGAAGGTTCATAGTGGAAGAGTAATGTCAGTTGAACTCCTACTGATCTTAGGAAGTCATATGGTCCAATTAAGCCAAAAGCAAAATGCCTTTTTTTTAAATTCAAGGTTTGGAATTTCAGCTCCCTGAATTCTTTCATTATATAATTACTCAAAAAATTACTGAGTGGTTTAAATTACTCTACATAAAAGTTTTCCAATAAAAGTGATACCCTGCCAAAATTAATTACCTTTCTTTCCAAACCTATTTGTAAAGAATTCTATCAAAATATATAAATATTTTCCAGAAATAAGACTCTTTTAATGTTAAGTTAAATGAAGATAAGGATACTTTTATTCCGTGTGCTTCAGGTGCCTTCAGCAACAGTGACACATAATAAAGTATTTAAAGCATTTAAAATTTCTCTCACCTGAAGAGCTACCATAGTTAGAGTATATTAAAGTAATAAAGTTATCAATTGCATAATGTAGTGGTCTTGCCATCAAAGCACACTTAAGATAAATCCAACTAGATTATAATTTACTAAAGAAATCTTTACCAAACGTTGGGATTGTATCTAAACACTGATTAATATCCGTAGCACCAGGGAAGGAGGCAGAAGGGACAGACAGACTGGAAGCATCTGTTATATAATATGCCAAGCTGAGGAGGGAAAGGAAACTGGAAACACAGACACGAAAAGCCATGGTTTGGCGTTGTTCCCCTTTAAGCCCCAGGTATAGCCATCAGGTCCAAGAATGGCAGGGGGATAAAGACTGTATCAAGGACTGGTGAGATGGCTCAGCGGCTAAGAGTACTGACTGCTCTTCCAAAAGTCCTGACTTCAAATCCTAGCAACCACATGGTGGCTCACAACCATCCATAATGAGATCTGACACCCTTTTCTGGTGTGCCTGAAGACAGCTACAATGTACTTATTTATAATAATAAATAAATCTTTGGGCTGGAGTGGCCAGGGATGGAGGGAGCAGAGGTCCCGAGTTCAATTCCCAGCAATCACATGGTGGCTCACAATTATCTGTACAGCTACAATGCACTCATACACATAAAAATAAATAAATAAATCTTTAAAAATTAAAAGACTGTATCAAATGTTTAGATCCAAACGAAAATAATTATGATAAAAGCTGGCATGTAGGGTTCTTATTCTCTCCTCATCAGAGTCCTAAGACTGCATCTAAAGTCATCAGTCCATCTGTTCCTTGGTCAGGTCATTGAAAGCCATCAAGTCCAAGTTAAACTCATTGCCTCCCCACAGGCCCCCCATTAGACAACACTTTAATAGAGTGAATGTAAGCACACAATGGCCCGTGAGTGAGGCAGCACGCTTACTCCATGATAGCTGGGGAATATATATATAAAATAACTATTCTAATAGTTATTCCAGATCACGATGACTCTTGTTTCCCATTTTACCATAACTAGACAGGTTTTAGTTTCTTAGGGGACAACCGCAGGGCAGAATCTGAAATGTGACACTGAAGAGCTTTATGTATTCAGTTCCAGTTGCAGTGAGATGCACCGGTCCACCCTGAAATGGGGACGGGTCACTGACTGTGCGTGATTTTTGTGACAGGTTGCATTAGTCACTGAAAATTACTGGTTCTCAGAGTTCATATGGGTTTCCAAATGTTGGTGTACTTTTTTTTTCATAAAGTATGTTTTATATATACTAAATAACAAACTGCCAGTGTCGTTTTCTAAAAAGTTTTTAAATATTAAGAAGATCTCAAGGTCATTGTAACAGACATGTGTTTTCTAAAATATTCACTGACTGCTCAGAATTTTACTTCGGCTGACTTTGCCCGTTTTCCGAAAACTGTCAAGTCAAAATCTCAGCATCTACATAACCGTAATTTTTTGTATATTCGTTTAAGTAAAAACAGAACACTGCCCCCCCCCCAAATTTATAAAAACATGTTCAGCCATTTGAACAACTTCACAACAGGTTTTGGTACAAATATCATATTTAAGTGTGCACGTTTGACATTTTGTCACAGGATATTATAAAGCTAATATCCTGGTTGGCTCTAATAAATACCATAATCAAAAGCAACTTGAAGGGCTGGAGAGATGGCTCAGCGGTTAAGAGTACTGAGTGCTCTTCCAGAGGTCCTGAGTTCAATTCCCAGCAACCACATGGTGGCTCACAACCATTTTAAATGGGATACAATGCCCTCTTCTGGTGTGTCTGAAGACAGCAACAGTGTACCCACATACATGAAATAAATAAATAAATCTTTTTTAAAAAGCAACTTGGAGAGGAAAGGATTTACTTCATCTTAAACTTCTACATCACAATCCATCACTGAGAGAAGTCACAGAAGGAACTCAAGGCAGGAGCTAGACACAGAAACCAGAGAGGAACGCTGCCTGCAGCCTTACTCTCTGGCACATGCATAAGAATGTTGCTACCCATGGAAGGCTGGACACTTCACATCAATCATTAATTAAGACCCTCTCACGAACACAGACACAGACACACAGACACACAGACAGACACAGACACACAGACACAGACACAGACACAGACACAGACACACAGACACAGACACAGACACAGACACAGACACACAGACACAGACACACAGACACAGACACATAGACACAGACACAGACACACAGACACACAGACACACAGACACACAGACACACAGACACAGGCACAGACACACAGACACACAGACACACAGACACAGGCACAGACACACAGACACACAGACACACAGACACAGGCCAATCTGACAGGGCAGTTCTTCAGTTGAGGTTCTAAAACTGTCAAGCACAGATATACATTCAAACACCAAGCTTTAACATACTTAATAATTTTACTGCTTTATAGAGGACAACTGTAGGTTGAACCGGTACTTGTTTTTAGTACTAATGAAGTTAATGACTACTCAAACAGCCTAATGAGCAGCCTCAAGTTTGGTAAAGTGGCAACTGTCTTGTCTATCATTCATTTTGACTCACGAAGACAAATGCCAATCCAGTGCAAAAGGCAATCAATTCCTTTGGTATCAATCTTCTTGCCAGCTTACTAAATTTAGACTGTCCATGAAAACACACCTCTGTGTTTGGAGAATGTTTCGAGAAGGATTTAACTGAAGAGGGAAGACCCACCCTGAACATGAGTCGCATCACCCCATGGAATGATGACCTAGAGTGCCTGAAGAAAGTTAGAGCATCCATCCCTCTGTGCTTCCTGACTGTGGCCAGCTGCCCCAGGCTCCTGCCATCATGATGGACTGGACCCTAGAACTGGGAGCCAGAATCAGCCCTGTCTTTCTTGTTACGTTTGCCATTTTAGAAAGCAATGGAAGGGGTGACTAATACAACTGGACATTATGTAAGTAGATTGGACCTCGCTCTTGGACACTTACAGGAGTCTAGAGAGACTCTACTCTTGTTTTCCAGCTCTGTCTGTAATGGCAAGGTCCAAGTTAGGTGATGTCTCCACCAATTTGGTGACAGAAGAAAGTAGCCATATATAACTTGTACTCACATCACACTAGCAAGAACTTGATAACGTGGTATTAATTAGCTAACTTAAACCCATTCCCAGAGGTTAGTGGATTAAGGCAACAACCTTGTATCAGTTCATTATCCCATGAGTAGATGACAGACACCAATCTCCATTCATGTTTCTGATAGAAATTAGTCTGTGTCTTCTGTCTGTCATGAGAATTTTGGTATCTTTAAAAACGGACTTGTTTTTAAAGATTTATTTATTTATTTATTTATTTATTTATTTATTTATTTATTTTATAAATATGAGTACCCTGTAGCTGTCCAGATGGTTGTGAGCCTTCATGTGGTTGTTGGGAATTGAATTTTAGGATCTCTGCGTGCTCTGGTAAGATCTGCTTGCTCAGTTCCTGATCGCTCCAGCCCAAAGATTTTATTTATTATTATACATAAGTACACTGTAGCTGACTTTAGATGTGCCAGAAGAGGGTGTCAGATCTCATTATGGATGGTTGTGAGCCACCATGTGGATGCTGGGATTTTAACTCAGGACCTTCGGAAGAGCAGTCAGTGTTCTTACCCGCTGAGCTATCTTGCCAGCCCAAAACACAGAAATGTTTTGTGGGTATGTTGTTGTTTGAATCCAGGTGTGAGATATGGGGCCCCTTTGGGTTGTCCACAGAAACTAAGTATAATTTGTCTCATGCTCTGGCAGGGGTGTGGCTTTGCCAGCTGAAGAAAGGTTTACATTTGGAATTCTGGGGACTCGTGAGAGGTTATAGAAATGCCAGAGCCTTAAGAGGCTGCTGCTCCCCTACCTGTTCCTGCTTCTGCTGCCGCTACTGATGATGATGATGATGATGATGATGATGATGATTACTGGTTGCTCGGTGCTGGTCAGAGAAATCCTAGTGACAAAGATCAAACTTACTCCAAGAAACTCGATGCCCCTATCCAGCAGGAAGTAATCTGATGAGGTCAATTCCCCCTCTCCCCTCCTACCTTCTTGCTCTCCTACCTAGTGTTTGGGAGTTGGAAGGAATAGGGGTGATGTAAGGTAGAAGGAAAAATAACCCAATAAAGTAGCCAAAAACGTCCAGTTACATCCTGTCAGTGGCGAGCCAGCAACCGTCAGATGAGGAGATGAAGTGATTGACCACATCTCATCCCGTCCAGCAGGCTAACCCAATCTTACTCACAGACCGCAGTACAAGTCCAAGAGAAGGTAATTAACACAAAAGGCTAATTGAGGCTGAGAAGCAAGACTGACCCAGTGCCACTCAGCTGTACCTTCTCATAGGCAATGGGGGGTTGTAAGGCAAGGTCAGACGCATGAGATGCATGATACCCATTACAAGAAAGGCGACAGGGGCACAGGACAGAGGGGCACTGATGGAGGAAGACCACTGAGTGCAGCCAGTCTGCCTGGACTCTGCATGTGGCTGTAATCAGTCGCGAGTCGGAAGGACAGACTGTGAGAACACAGCAACTTACAGCGTATAACAAAGATTCAGCAGTTCCTCGGCTCTCCTCAGAGCCACCCAAGTCAGGAGGTGAGCAATTCAGTTCTACAACGCATGCAGACATGCTCGTGGTTTTTCTTAGTTAGGGGCTAAGCGCAGGACAGTGTAATCCAGCACCACAGGCAGGATGATCTTTGATTACCTATCAAATGTTTGAGCTAGGGTTGCGTAGGACTGTCTTAAAAACACAAAATTAAAAAACTAACAAGGTGGCTCGTGGATAAAGCACTTGACCCCAAGCCTGATGACCTGAGCTTCACTCCCAGAACCAACACGAGAGGAAACAAACAAGCTCCTCCAAATTGTACATGCAGATTTTTTTAAAATATTAAGACAGAGCCAAATGCTCAGCAATAGACGGCCAACAGAAAACAGACTCGTCAGCTTCTTTGGAGATTCTTGTTTCATGATGCCATTGTTAGGACCTTTTCTTTCTTTCTTCTTTTCTCCCTTGCGTTTTATCTTCTTAAATTTTGTATTTTTTTAACCCTATAGGTCTTTTGTACATCTGTGATGGCTTCCACTTTCGTTTTTATTGTCCTGAGTGGGGCTCTCCATCACTATCTGTGACTCGTGCCTTTCCTCGGGCTCTTTTCCTTCTGCTCGTTAATTTGGTCCTGTCTGATGTGTTTGCTTTTGCTTTATCTCCCGATTGTATATTATGCTCTATTTCATTATCGCCCCTTAGATGCTTGTTTGATTTGTAATGGGAGGCAGAAGGGGGTGGATGCACACGGTGTGGGGAGGAGCTGAGAGTTGTAGAGGAAAGGGAAGTCATCATCAGGATTTGAAAAAGGAAAAAAAAAAAACCTATTTTCAATAAAAGAGAAAGACAAGGCCAGAGAAGAGATGGAAATACACATTCTACCAGTCGCAGTTAGTTACTGTGATAAAGGCCCCTTGCAAGCAACTTCAGGGAGGAAGGTTTTATTTTGTCTCAGAGTTCGAAGACATGGCCGGTCCTCTTTGAGGACGATCAAGGTAGAGGGGTTTGGAGCAGCTGGTCATACTGTGTTCACCATCAACAAACACCAAACACTTTTTCATGCACAGAGGATGTTGCTGCCCACTTTTAGGCTAGGTCTTCCCACTTCATTAAACTCAGTCAAGATGCTTCTGAAGTGACTGAGATAATCCACCGTGTGCTGATTTTGCCATAGCTCCACTTAGTGTCTGCTCCGGTGTTTTTATCTGCCCCTAGCCATGCTGGCAGAAACTTCCACCCCTAACACTCTGGGCAAAACCATCCTCTTCCCCTAAATCCTGGAGCAGTCACATCCTGCCCCAATTCCCTCAGCAGTCACATCCACCTTGGCAGCTCACTCCGGACTTTCTGAGACGCTGACCATGGCTCAGATCCATAACTAAAAGATCTGTTGAGTGCATAAACAAAACACACGTTACCAGGCTCCCCTGGCTGACACCTCACAGTTAATGCCACCATGGCTTCCGTGCTTTATCCCTGCACTTCAGCGCTGAGAGGGTTTTTTTGGACAAGAGCCTTCTCTCGGTTGCCAACCAATAAAGGACTCTTATTTGACCTAAATAGGCTTGGTGGTCTGAAACTTTCTTAATTGGACTGTAATAACTCCTCATAGGCACGGCCAAAGGCTAACCTGATCCACATAATCTCTTATTTTTATGCACAGAGGCCTGTCTCCAAATGACTGTGAATGTTGTCAAATGAAAAAATCAATATTCACCAGCATAGTTATTATTGTGAATATTAGGACCAATGGAGCTCACTAGAGGTCAGAAACAAACCTGTGAATATATGCAAGCTAAGTTATGCATGAGTATGCATTATATGTTTGTGGAAACTTAGGGATATTTTCATCCATTTTGAGTTTCTATAACACAATGCCATAGCCCAAGTAATTTGTAATGAATACAAATGCCTTGGCTCACAGTTCTGGAGGCAGGGAAGTCCAAGATCCAAGGGCCAGTATCCTAGCAAAGGCCTTTGTGCTACAACATTCCATGATAGAAACCCTCACATTGGTTGGAAGCAAAGAGAGAAGGCAAGAGGAAATCAAGTCTGCCCTTCCATAGTAGCACAGATCCTGCCCATGAGGGTGGAGTTCTTGTGAGGTACATATCTTTTTGAAGTCCTTACTCCTTCATACTATCTCAGTGCCAACTGAACTTGAAGTTTTAGAGAGAACAAAATATTCAAGGGTTAAAGACGTCAATGAAAAAGGCAACACCAGAACAATTTTAGAAGCACAACCTGAAAGAAAATAAGGACCCTTTGAATAAGTTTCAAAATAACTATAACAAGAGAAAAAAAATGCCACATTTGACAGTATTAAATGTTGGGCCTTCTTTTCATCCAGAGGCACTATGGAGACGACGATATTCTGGGCACACGGATGCACACCTGTAATCCCAGCATTTGGGAAGTGGAGGCAGGAGGATCAGACATTCAAAGACTCAGCAGCATGGCAAACTCATGGCTTAGTTTCCATAAAACCTGTCTCAGAAAAACAAACAAGAAGGATGGCGTGGTCGTTAATCTTGGCGGGTAACTTGATTGGATCTGGAATCAACAGAGACATGCCTCTGAGAGGCCTGGAAGAGTGTTTCCTAAAAAGGATTTACTGAATGGGGAAGGCTCTGCCAGAGGACAAACAGTGCGGCAAGCTTCTACCTGCCAAGCTCACCCCTTGCTGGTGGGTATCTTTACTCTGGTATGGCAAGTGGTGGAAGCTGCCATTAGCACCAACTCCTTCAGCCTTACAATATAGACTGAAGATCACCCCTCTCCAGGAATTCTTCAGGCCTTTAGTAATTGGGCCTTATTGGGGCTGCTAAGGCACATAGCCTCAGGGACAGAGATGCAGGGCTCTCAGCCTCTCTAACATTGTCAGACTAGCCAGCCCCCACTGCATTGCATAAGCCCATCTGCTAAATCCCCTTTATGATAAAAAAAAAATGTGTGCTATTGTCTCGGTTCCTCTAGGGAACCTTGACTAACACAGATAAGACCCTGCCTCGTGGAAATAGAACAGGAATCAATAAAGAGATGAGTGAAATGGCCCAAGAGCAGATCAGAGTGGCTCAAACTGGTCAAAGTGGGAGGCAGTATCTATAAGAAAAATGGTCAAGATGAATGAAAAACATTATCAGGAGTTCTAGTAAGAAAAAGGACAATGGTCCCCCCTCCTTTTGTGGCATGTCTGCTACATATGTGTTTCCTCACTCTGATAAAGGCCTTTCTTCCACTGTTAGAAAGAAAGGGGGTGGGGTGGGGTTAGGAGTCAAAGAGAAGAACAAAATACAAAAATCAATTATTTTTTCCTTTTCTGGAATCAGGAGTTGAACTCAAATGCTTGTAAGTGCTGTTATTAAGCTAAATCCCCAACCCACTAGCGCACTAAAACACTAACCCAGTGTTAGTGTGCACACCTTTAACCCCAGCACTTGGGAGGCAAGGGCAGGGGGATCTCTGAGTTCGAGGCCAAGCTGGTCTACAAAGTGAGTTCCAGGTCAGCCAGGGCTACACAGAGAAACCCTGTTTCAGAAAACCAAACAAAAACAAAAAAATGAAAACAGCACCCAGCCTCATTAGCTTTAAGGGAGCAATTGAAACAAAACTCAAAGGGCACTTTACCATTCAGTGTGGTGACTCATCTTTAATCCTAACACTGAGGTACACAAATACAACACACCCTCACACACAAAAGAGACCTTATCTCCAAAAGTAGCATTTTATGCCTTCCTGGTTTTGTGAATGTTGAAATATCTGATGCCAATTTTTTTCTCATATCCATTTTTAGTAACAGGGTGAATGGCACGCCATGAGTAGACTCCCTTCAGAACATAGTATGACAGCTTCTGATAGGTGGACAGGGGCCATCCCACTCTCCAGAGACTTTCCCTCAGACACCTGCATTACAAAATGCCACACACACACACACACACACACACACACACACACACACACGTACAGAATGATACATTCATGGAAACATTGTCCATGAGAGTAAAACTAAGAGAGATTCATGGCAAACTATTTCTCTAATAATGGTAAACCATAGTTTTATACTTTGGGTGCTATAATGTAACTAATCATTATAAGTAAGTCATTGTTTATGGTGAGACATGCCCAGCCTATACAGTGAGTTCCAGACCAGTCAAGGCTTCATAATGAGACCTTGTCTTAAAAAAGCAAATGAAAGTGGAGGAGTCTATTTAAAAACAAAACAAAAAAAAAGAAGAAGAAAAAAAGAATCTCAATGAATAGTACTAACAGCCTGAAACCAGAAATCCTGATAAAAATATATAATCAGGGACTTTGTTTATGATCAAATGCAAGCAAAGCTAAGCAGTATGTTTCCCGAGGATTCATGCCTAGAGAACAGTTCTACAAACAGCTTGACTGAGCCACACAAGCCAGAATTCCCTCTCTTCATAGTTTGGAGAACATGAACAACAGGCTGAAAGCAGAAGGGATGTGGTATCTGGTTTTCTCTACAGATAGAAGGTCAAGTATGTCGCTATGGAAGCAGTGGTTCTGGGAGGCTCTGCCTCACCCTCCTCTGTCAGCAGCCAGCCCCTTGCTTCCCAGAGCTGCTTCTTATAACAGCAGCAGGCCCTAGGCGATGGGGCCCAGGGTTAGTACAGATTGGCCATCTCTGCCATTCTGGTCAGGGTCTTCTCTCCAGCTCCCTCACTGTGGCTCTGCTGCAGTGGTAGGAAGTACTGGGTTTCTTAGTTCTTCCTTGAAATTCTCTCTTGCCCATCCACTGTGGGCTTCTGGAAAGCCAGCTACTGGGTTGTACTGGGTAGTTTTGTGTGTCAACTTGACACAAACTGGAGTTATCACAGAGAAAGGAGCCTCCCTTGCGGAAATGCCTCCATGAGATCCAGCTTTAAGGCATCTTCTCAATTAGTGAACAAGTGGGGAGGGCCCAGTGTGGGTGGGACCATCCCTGGGCTGGTACTTCTGGGTTCTATAAGAAAACAGGCTAACAGTGGCACAGGTTCCCTCTGGTCTGGGCTGGTGCCCTGAGCAGACCTTAAGTGCGAACTTCATTCCCAAGTGCTCTAACATGCCCAGGATACAAGGATCACAGGTTCCCAGGATCCTGGGAGTTTGGACACATCAGGATCTCTGGTTCACAGGATCTCAAAATCACAGGATCCCAGAGACAGCTGAACTCTGAGGAGTTCTGACACAACCAGGATCACAGGAAGGACAGGCTCCAGTCAGATATAGTGAAGGCAAGTAGCACTAGAGATAACCATATGGTGGGAGGCAAGCATAAGAACATAAGCCACAGAAAACAAGGTTACTTGGCATCATCAGAACTCAATTCTCCCACCATAGCAAGTCCTGGATACACCATTACACCAGAAAATCAAGATTCAGATCTAAAAATCACTTCTCTTGACTTTAAGAAGGACATAAATAACTCCCTTAAAGAAATAAAGGAGAGTGAGCAGGGCGTGGTGGCACATGCCTTTAATCCCAGCACTCAAAAGGCAGAGGCAGGCAGATTTCTGAGTTCGAGGCCAGCCTGGTCTACAGAGTGAGTTCCAGGACAGCCAGGACTATACAGAGAAACCCTGTCTCGAAAAACAAAAAAACAAAAAAAAAGAAAAGAAAAGAAAAGGAAAGAAAGAAAGAAAGAAAGAAAGAAAGAAAGAAAGAAAGAAAAGAAAAGAAAAAAGAAAAAGGAAATACAGGAGAATTCTAGGTAAACAGCTAGAAGCCCTAAAAGAGGAAACACAAAAATCCCTTAAAGAATTATAGGAAAACAATAAAACAGGCGAAGGAAATGAACAAAACCATCCAAGATCTAAAAAATGGAAACAATAAAGAAATCACAAAGGGAAACAACCCTGGAATTAGAAAACCTAAGAAACTGATCAGGAGTCATAGATGCAAATATCACCAACAGAATACAAGAGATAGAAGAGAAAATCTCGGGTACAGAAGATACCATAGAAAATATTGACAAAACAGTCAAAGAAAATGCAAAAAGCAAAAAGCTTTAACCCAAAATATCCAGGAAATCCAGGATACTGAGAAGACCAAACCTAAGGATAATAGGTATAGAAGAGAGTGAAGATTCCCAACTCAAAGGGCCAGTAAATGTCTTCAACAAAATTATAGATGAAAACTTCCCTAAGTAAGAGATGCCCATGAACATACAAGAAGCCTACAGAAGCCTACAGAACTCCAAATAGACTGGACCAGAAAAGAAATTTCTCCTGTCACATAATAATCAAAACACCAAATGCACAAGACAAAGAAAGAATATTAAAAGCAGTAAGGGAAAAAGGTCATGTAACATATAAAGACAGACCTATCAGAACTATACCAGACTTCTCACCAGAGACTATGAAAGCCAGAAGATCCTGGGCGGATGTCATACAGACCCTAAGAGAACCATACCCAGCAATAATCTCAATTGCCATAGTCAGAGAAAATAAAATATTCCTTGACAAAGACAAATTTACACAATATCTTTCCATAAACCCAGCACTACAAAGGATAATAGATGGAAAACACCAACACAAAGAGGGAAACTACACCCTAGAAAACCAAGAAAGTAATCTTTCAACAAACCTAAAAGAAGATAGCCACTCAAACATAATTCCACCTCTAACAACAAAATAACAGGAAGTAACATTCACTTTTCCTTAATATCTCTTAACATCAATGGACTCAATTCCCCCAAAAAGACATAGACTAACAGGCTGTATTCGGAAACTGGACCCAGCATTTTGCTGCAAATAGGAAACACACCTCAGTGACAAAGACAGACACTACCTCAGAGTAAAAGGTTGGAAAACAATTTTCCAAGCAAACGGTCCAAAGAAACAAGATGGAGTAGCCATTCTAATATCAAATAAAATCAACTTTCAACCAAAAGTTATCAAAAAAGATAAGGAAGGACACTTCATACTAGTCAAAGGAAAAAAAATCTTCCAAGATGAACTCTCAATTCTGAACATCTAGGCTCCAAATGCAAGGGTACCTACATTCATAAACCAAACTTTACTAAAGCTCACAGCACACATTGCACCTCACACAATAATAGTAGGAGACTTCAATATCCCACTCTCAGCAATGGACAGATCATGGAAAAAGAAACTAAACAGAGACACAGTGAAACTAACAGAAGTTATGAATCAAATGGATTTAACAGATATCTACAAAACATTTTATCCTAAAACAAAAGAATATACCTTCTTCTCAGCACCTCATGGTACCTTCTCCAAAACTGACCATATAATTGGTCACAAAACAGGCCTCAACAGATACAAGAAGATTGAAATAATTCCATGCACCCTATCAGATCACCACAGACTAAGGCTGGTCTTAAATACCAACAAAAACAGTGGAAAGCACACATACACATGGAAGCTGAACAATGCTCTACTCAATGATAACTTGGTCAGGGAAGAAATAAAGAAAGAAATTAAAAGCTTTTTAGAATTTAATGAAAATGAAGACACATCATACCACTGAGATTTGCCAAAGGGCAGGTGATGATAAATGACAGGTCTGGGAAGCCAGCCCCCAAGCTTGATTCCAGTGTCTTCTATCTTAACCACAACACTAGCCTTTCCCACAACCACAAACCCGTAACAGAGACCTAGAGAGAATCTGAAAGCCAGGTATTGAAGCCAGATAATATTCAACCAACAGTCAGCAGCAGAGGTAAGACTGCAGCTCAATGGTAGATCGTCTGCCACTGCCTGAAGAAGACCCTGAGTTCAATCCCAGCACATGAGTAGTAACCGTCATCATAGCAATTATACTATATCAAAGACCTGGAGCAACAGACTTAGCCCAGCACATGCCCTGGGGATACTGGTACAGGATGGTAGTGAACTTGAGGCCAGACTTGAATGGAGCTAAATTACTACAATCAAATGTGACAGGGTGAAGAGGGAATAAGGCTGGCTCTAGAGAGCAGTGAATGGTGCTGTGCCAAGAACAAACACACTCTGGTGACACATCCCAGCCCTACAGGCTGGGGTCAGGGGTGAGGGCTACGTGTCAGGAGGAGCTCTGATAACCAGGACTCTAGGAGTTCTGACATGGAACCATGGATTTCATACCAGCCTTTGCAGCCAGCACCTCCGTTGTCTCCCGTCGAGGTGAGGGCCAGGAAGGAATCTGATCAGATGATCAAAACAGGCACAGCGTGAGAGATGAAGACTGCATTTCCTTTCCCTTTGTCTTTGGTGTCTTAAATTTAGGGCATAAAGTTTTGAAAATATTCTATATTGCATATAGGGAGTCTGTTGGTTCTATACTACGTGACTGAGACAACTGGTCTACCTCTCCATGCTTCTTTCCTTACTTCCCATGCACCTCTTGTAGTACGTGCTATCTTTGCTGACAATTATAGTAAACTCTTAAGGGCTATGGAGATTCAATGAAGCAGGCATGGAAAGTACTGGAGAACATGTTCAGTATGTAATAAACATGCCAGAGTATTTATCATTATTATGTGCTTAAAATCAGGCATCTCAGATGTGTAATCCAAGACTGTTATTTTACTATGCACGGGAAGAATTGCTTCAGCACTATGACGTAAGCGACATCACATATAAGAAAAGAATGTGTGTGTGGCAGTTTGTCCAAGAAGGAATACAATAGCTACGATATATAAGTATTTGGGGGAAATTGGCCCCACCATGTCAAAGGTTTTCTTTAAGATCAAACTGATGAAACCTGGAGAGATGGCTCAGTGGTTAAGAGCATTTGCCCCTCTTGCAAAGGGCCTGTTCTCAGTACATACATGATGGTTCACAACTGGCTGTAACTGCAGTTACAGGGGATTGAATGCTCTCTTCTGGCCTTCATAGGTGCCAGGTATGTGAGGTACACATAGATATACACAGGCAAAAGTAAAAGTAAATAAATCTCCTTGTTAGTGTTGATGTTAGAGCTGAGGCTGCCATCAAAGTAGTCGGTGTTAAAAATGCATCTTTACAGCAGTCTGCAGCAGAGTAGCTAACGGTGCTCAGAGCAAATGCAGTCATTAGCATTAATGGAACAGGAATGGCTCCTGAGCACGCTGCTAGGGAGGGCTTTCTAAAGCATTGTTCAGAGCTGCAAGTTATCCTAGAGATAATGCTGGAGCACTGGAAGTTGTTAATGCTTGTGATTACCTTTCAGAATGAACACCGGTGTTCATTGGACCATGGATATTGTGCATGAAGATAGTACACTGAGGATCTATAAACAATGGGCAGTGACTCTTCAGTCCCTTCTTATCCATACTTCTCGTCCTAGAAGGAACACCCTAGGCTGAGAAGTTCAAAGACACTGGGCTATAAGGAAAGGCTTAAACTGAGACACAGACTACAGTTCATTCAGGGATATCACAGCTGGGAAGTCATTTTCAACAATCCAATTCCAGGCTGAGCCACCTTAGTCAAGAAGGATCAATCACTCTGAGACTAAGAACTTTCACTGCGTGTAAAACAAAAACAATCATATTCTCACCTCATGGTCTTGAAATTGTGTGTAATGTTAGATAGGGCAGAGACATAAACCAGGACTCTGCAGATAGTCACCGCTATCACTGTTACTATTTCCCAGATACTGGACTGGACCTTAAAGCCTAGAGGACTTGGATACCAAAATCAAGAACAAAGCTTGCTCTTCTGGAATGTGCCCACTGACTGCCACCTAGTCACAGCGAAGACAAGCTCTGTGCAAGGAATCCCAGAACCAACAGAAAACAGTTGGCTACCTTACATCTCACCCTCTGTGCAGCCATTTCTCTAGAGAAGCTAACCCATGTGTGGTCACAGCCAGGATACACCTGAGCACATTCTTTTCCAGGCACCCTGCCTGTCTTGTCAGCTCACCAATAGAGCTCTGGGATTTAGCAGAAGTTCAGAAGATAGGCCAAGGGGACAACATAGAAAAGAAAGACAAACCCAGGCTTCCAGCAGAAAGTATTTCTGAGCACCCAAGAGAGAACCAAGGTGTCACCGACGCTGGTACAGAGAAGTCCTGCAGAAGCCTCCACAAGATTCTAAGGTAGAGAGAAGGAGAAGCCTGAAGAGCAGAGTCCTGGGAAAATCTGTCTCACTCAGAGCATAAATGGCCTGGTGGAATCCACGTGGTGGGACATGTTGATAGTACCGCTATATCTTGTCTCAGAGCTTGTCTCCACTGTGACTAGGAGGCAGTCAGTGGACACACCCCAGGAGAGCAAGCCTTGTTCTTGTTTTTGGTACCCAAGACCTCTAGGGTTTAAGGTCCAGTGTACTGTGTTTAGTACAGTATGTATGTAGTCCTGTGTTTAGTACCAACCTGAGGCTATTGTGTGTGGTGGAAATAGAAAACAGGGTTTGCTTTCCTTTTAGGCTAGAAAATAAAATGGCCACAGGATGGCAGTACAGGGTAAGAGATGAAGGTTAGCCAGGTATTCTATTAACTTTGTTGTTTTGAGATAGTCTCATTTGCACCAGACTGGCTTGGAATGACCTGCATGGCAGAGGACGACCTCGAACTCAGATCCTCTTGCTTCTGCCACTGAGAGCTGAGATTGCAGGCATGCACCATTGTGTCACCATCTTAGTCCTGGGTTCTGAACCCAGGGAGGGCTTTGTGAATGCTGGGCAAGCATTCTACCCAGTGAGCCGCATCCCTGGTCTTAATTCTGGAAAGGACGGGCAGAATGCAAAACCCTAAATTATGGAGTTCTCTGATTAAAAGTAACTTCTGAACTGAGTGTGGAAATACTTTTCCTCCTAACACTTACCTGCTATACTGTGTAAGGGTGCGCGCATATGGAATCGCACTGCCTATCGCTGAGAGCTAGTTACTGGGTTGAAATGAAGAAGCATGAAAGGCCAGTGCAGTGAAAATGTGGTGGGAACAGAAGAACACGGGCAGAGGGAAGTATGAATCAAAGACGGGCTTGCAATAGTCCCAGGACTCAGAAGCCAGCCTGGGCTAGATGGAGTCTCTATCTCAAAAACCAAAGACAGACTGTAATCCCAAGTGGTGGCAGACTTGCAATTCCAAGTGGTGGCAAGAAAATGAGAAGTTCAAAAACTCATAGCCATCTTCAGCTATATATTAAATTTAAGTCTGGATTCATGAGATCCTGTCTCAAAACCAATTATTTTTAAAAGGGGAGGAGATCTAGAAAAGCAGCAATAGTTTAAGATATGGGCCCATGTCTGTGGCTCAGAGGTAAAGCCACTTGTCACCAAGGCTGACAACCTGAGTTTGTAGGAGAGAACAGTGTAGGAAAGAACCCTGCAGTTTGCCCTTTAATCTCCAAAGGAGCACTATTCAAGTATTTAAAGGTAGAGAGAGAAAGAGAGGCTTGGTCTGGTTTAGATGGGAGCATGTAAATTTGTAGGTGGGGGAGTCTTTGTCACCCACATGTACAACTGGCCGACAAACTTAGAGAAGA